>BQMB01000804.1:0-148085 GCA_027943415.1 Closterium sp. NIES-67
TACAGTGCGGTGCAGTGCGGTGCAGTGCGATGCCAGGCAGTACTGTGTGGTGCGGGGCGGTACGGTGCAGGGCAGTGCAGGGCGGGGGTGGGGGTGGGAACCGTACCAGTGAGGAGGACCGGGGCCGGGGTAGGGACGAGCGCAGGGGCCGGGCCGGTGCAACAGGGCCGGGCGGGTGCGACGGGGCCGGGCGGGCGCGACGGGGCCAGGCTGGTGCGACGGGGCCGGGCGGGTGCGTCGGGGCCGGGCTGGTGCGACAGGGCCGAGCGGGTGCGACAGGGCCGGGTCGGTGCGACGGTGCCGGGCGAGCGGGACGGTGGCCTGGGAGGGGCGCACCGGGGCTGGGCGGGCGCGACGGGGCCGGACGGGTGCGACGGGGCCGGGCGGCTGCAACGGGGCCGGGCAGGGGGCGACGGGGCCGGGCGGGTGCGACGGGGCCGGGCGGGCGCGACGGGGCCGGGCTGGTGCGACGGGGCCGGGCGGGTGCGACGGGGTCTGATGGCGTGACGGGGCCTAGGAGGGGGCTCGACACGGCCCAGGATGGGCGCTACGGGGCCTAGGAGGGGCGGTACGGGGCCCAGGAAGGGCGGTACAGGGCCCAGGAGGGGCGCTACAGGGGCCCAGGAGGGGCGCGACGGGGCCCAGGAGGGGCGCTACGAAGCCCAGGAGGGGCGCGACGAGGCCCAGGAGGGGCGCTACGGGGCCTAGGAGGGGCGCGACGAGGCCCAGGAGGGGCGCTACGGGGCCCAGGAGGGGCGCGACGGGGCCTGGGAGGGGCGCGACGGGGCCCAGGAGGGGCGCTACAGGGCCCAGGAAGGGCGCGACGGGGCCCAGGAGGGGCCCTACGGGGCCCAGGAGGGGCGCGACGGGGCCCAGGAGGGGCGCTACGGAGCCCAGGAGGGGCGCGACGAGGCCCAGGAGGGGCGCTACGGGGCCTAGGAGGGGCGCGACAAGGCCCAGGAGGGGCGCTACGGGGCCCAGGAGGGGCGCGACGGGGCCTGGGAGGGGCGCGACGGGGCCCAGGAGGGGCGCTACAGGGCCCAGGAAGGGCGCGACAAGGCCCAGGAGGGGCGCTACGAGGCCCAGGAGGGGCGCTACGGGGCCTAGGAGGAGCGCGACGGGGCCCTGGAGGGGCGCTACGGGGCCCAGGAGGGGCGCGATGGAGCCTGGGAGGGGCGCGACGGGGCCCAGGAGGGGCGCTACGAGGCCCAGGAGGGGCGCTACGGGGCCTAGGAGGAGCGCGACGGGGCCCAGGAGGGGCGCTACGGGGCCCAGGAGGGGCGCGACGGAGCCTGGGAGGGGCGCGACGGGGCCCAGGAGGGGCGCTACAGGGCCCAGGAAGGGCGCGACGGGGCCCAGGAGGGGCGCGACAGGGCTAGGGGCACGACGGGGCTAGGAGGGGCGAGCGGAAGCGGTAGGTGGGGGGGGGGGATCCTAACCTACGCGTGATACCATATCAGAATTAGAGAAGTGAATGATAGAGTGAGAGTACACACAGATATACCTAAGTGTTGTACCCTCTAAGAGGTGACCCTATACAGTCTATACAAACATGACAAATACACATGTTTGACACAGTCGTCATAGCATATCATAGCTCCATAATACAGCACACTAGATAGGGCAAATACATGGCAAGGGAACAAGGCTGAGCGGCCATGCTAGTTATCAAAGCGAGGGAGGGAAGGGTGGGCAAGTTGGAACAGAAAAATGCAAATGAGACTAGGTGGCAGGTCTGAAAGACCTGCCGATAGATGAAGGAGTTTGTCTCCTTTACAGCAAACTCCTCTTCTAGTCGAATCACAATCTGCAAAATTTTCATTACAAAAAATTTCTCATATTGTGACACGACCTCAGAGGAGTGTGCAGTGCAGTCGTCATAGGTCGAATGAGACATCAAGTGTGAGGGCGTCGACGGTGGCGCTCAAGGGTGGCCTGGTACCGATCGGTCGCGCTCGAGCGAGTAGGATCTTGTAGCATGCGAGAAGCGGCCACTAGCTCGCGGTCAAGCTGAGTAATGTAAAGCTCCTTGGCTGTATCACTTCGCCAACGGCCGAGGGCCTTGAAAAGCCGGTCGGGGACTCCAACATCAATGGCGACCGTCGCAGCTGCCTTGCGGAAAGAATGGGTGCCCAGGAGGGCTGGGTTGAGGCCGACACGGGAGAAAGCATCTCGACACCAACCCCGAATGGCGGCGTACGAGGGAGGGCGATCTGAGGGGGAAGCTCGGGCACCTGGCTGAAATATACGAATAAGGGGGCCAAGGGTCTGCGGAGAATAGCCAGCCAGGAAGAGGAACTGTTGGACACGCGACACCGGACAGTGGCGAGCAGAAGAAGCAGCCACTGGGACCCAAACACCGGTGCCCGCTTGGTCGGTCTTCGAACGGGGGATGAACAACCACATGCAGTCCCGATCGAACTCGATCTGGTGCCACTGGAGGGAGATGAGATCAGAGAAACGAAGGAAGGCTGCGAACATGAGGAGGGGAATAAGGCCCCGTTGGAATGTGGCCGGATCATGCGAGGAGAAGTAGAGGTCACAGATATCGTAAATCTTGGCTGGAGGAATGGGCTCTTTCGCGTGAGATGGCTTGCCACAATGACGCATGGCATAATCCTTGACTTGCGAAGAGAAGGGGCCGCGAATCGGGGAGGGGTGGCCGACCAGCCAATGGGCGCAGGATATGGCGGAACACGCAGTGCGCACAGCTGAGACGGTAGCGCCACGACAGACCGAGTGCAGCAGAAAGAGGGCCGATGTCAGGTCGGTGGCGGGAAGGAAGGGAAGTGAGTGCGCCAAACAGAAGGCTCGAAACTGTCGCCAATAGGGTTCATAAGTGCGAAGTGTAGACTTTGCCCGAAGATCGACGGTGAGTGTGAGAAGGTCCGACAATAATCGACCAATATATGAGCCTGCGCAGTGAAATAAAATGCTACATTAGTTGAATGCAAAACGAAGCGCATACATTGGAGAGTTCGGAAGACCGGCACCGCTAAAGGCATAACGGTCACTGCCAACACGTAAACAACTAGCACCCAGGGTAAGGCGAAGGGCCATAACGACCTCCGGGCCCCAAGTGAAGCCGTCCAGGCTTAGCAAAGGCCACCAAAAAGCACTGGGCCAATATGGGATCACGAGAGTGAGAGAAGTGCTCGAGCGACGAGCATGAGTTAGGACAGCCGGGATGAGGGCGGGTGGAGGAAAGGCGAAGCAATTCTCGTGTCCCCAGTTAATAGAAAAGGCATCTTGCGCAACCGCCGAGTGTGAGAACTCGAGGGAGCAGAAACGAGCGAGCTGCGCATTGGCAGGGGATGCAAACAAGTCGATGGTATGAGGCCCCCAATGCCTCTCCAGCAGCAGAAACCAAGGACGTGTCAAGGAGTAGTCGTCGTGGAGCTCAATCTTGGACAGAGCATCGGCCTCAGTATTCAGCGCACGGGGAATCCATTGGACCGTGAGACGGATCATATGGCGCACGCACAATTGAATAATCGCGCGGCATACGAAGGTAAGCTCGGGACGGCGAGAGCCTCCCTTCTGGAGGATGTAGTAGGCCGCCTGACTGTCGCTGCGGAGCAAGATGTGCGAACGCCGGATTTCGACAGAAAAGGCCGAAAGGGACCAAAAGATTCCGGCCAACTCGCGAAGGGTACTGGACGAGCCCAAGAAGGCTAGAGGCAGCGGGGAGGAGTGCGAACCGACACGACCATCCGGCGTGGAAAAACAAGCCCCCCAGGCATGGTCGCTAGCATCCACGTACATGACAACGTCGTACAAATGCGGGTTATGGAAGCGGGCGCCGTTGAAAATGTCGAACTGTGTGAGCCAAAAACACAGCTCTTCAACAGACTCAGGGGTTAGGAGAATGGCCGCCCCCCATGAGTGGCATTCGGCGATCTGAGCGAGAAGGTGGTGGGAGAAGGCGCGCGCGACGGTGCCAAGTGCCAAGGACATGGAGGCCAACATGCCAGTGATGCGGGCAACGCGGCGAACAGGGATGCGACGCCCGTTAGCGCCGAGTGTGCCTAATTCATCCAGCTTGGCAAACAGCCGATCGCGCCGATCCGCATCGACAGAGAATGTGGTGGTGCGCGTGTCCAGCAAGAGGCCCAAGAACTTCAAAGATTGTGCCGGCGCGAGTTGTGATTTTTTGAAATTCACTACGAAGCCCGCGGCTGCAAGGTCGGCGATGATTATGGAGCGGTTGTGAAGTGCCTCCGTTCGAGTGGCACTAATGAATAGGATATCATCGACGTATGGAATAAGGCGGATGCCACGGCTACGCCAGCGTTTGGAGAGTTGCTTAATTAACTGGGTAAACACAAATGGCGCTGTAGCTAGTCCAAAAGGCAAAGAGAGGAATTGGTAGTCCTGCCCTTGCAGGGAGAATCCGAGAAACCGCCAAAAGGCGGGGTGAATGTTGACGTGGTGGTACCCAGATTTGAGGTCGATGGTGAATAGCCAATCGCCTTCTTGCACCAAATCAGGAACGCGAGTAAGTCCTTCGTATCGAAAACGAGGCACCGAGAGGAATGAGTTGACATGCCGCAAGTCCAATATCAGCCTCTTTTTAGAGGGTTGGACAATCACGTTTAATGGGCTAACGCATGTAAGGGTTGCGGAAGGAGGTACGACCCGAGCTGCGCCGGTGGCGAGAAGCTCGGCCACTGCACCTACAGCGAAAGATGTGAATTGCAAGGCACCGGCATGATTCTTAGTACGAGACGGGGGGGGCTCAGAGGCAACCCATGGTAGGCGATATCCAGATGTAATCACCGATAGAATCAAGCGGCTGTCGCACCAGGCGGACCACCATGCAGCGCGGTCACGGAGGCGGCCTTGCATGCGGGTAATCTTGGTTGCGTCATCGGCATAGGCCGAAATGGTTCCGAGCTCTGGTGGGAGAGGGAACACAAATAGGGACGGTAGAGAGTCAGGAAGGTGCTTCACCTCATTTAGTTCCGACCTCAACAAGGAGAGTTTTTTTTTTTTTTTTTTTTTTTTTTTTTTGTCGGGAAGGAAGGCAAACGCTAATTATAGGTGCCCACTCGCTCGCTATTCTTCGGCCACGTCATCCCTTAAGTAATAAACCATTGGATTGGGCATGTCAACTTGGCATACTGGGCTGTAGTTGGTGGTCATATATGGTGATGACATAGAAATCTTGTCATGAGTCTTATCAACGGCAGTCTTTAGAGGACACACACACATTGTGTAAGCGTCCTGTGGGCACGTTCATGTCTTCTTGCACAGGCCCAACGGGCGAGACCATGTGGTCGTATGACGCGCGTATTAATCTTACTTGAGTGCAAGAATCTGTGTGTATGTTGTTGTTGTTGTTGTCTTTTTTTTTTTTTTTTTTTTTTTTTTTTTTAAAATATATTAAGAACGCTACAACATCGGAGAGGTTAAGCAATCTTTACACAATCTTAGCCGGCCGATTGGCCCCTTGGCCTCTTTGGGGGCAATTAGCCATCCCATGCCCGGGTTCACGACAATAGAAACAACGGCCGTCGCCGTCCCTACGCCATGTGTTCCAAAGGCGCTCCCCTTGGCCTCGAGGGCGAAGAGGGGGTTCAGGACGGGATGTGGAATGGGTGGGCCGAGTGGGCCTCTTCTTGCTAGCCGCTACAATCTGAGAAGCAGCCTTGACATTCTTATCCTCTACCACTTCCCCGTATTTAATCTTAAGGGCCATATTGGCCACTTCAAAACCGCGTTGATCGGCGGTAAACAAAAAATGAATATTTTCTTCCGCCTCCTCTACTATCTGCTGGAGATAGTCGGCGGCTTGTTCACCACCATCAGGTGGTAAAACCGAGATAGCATGACGTGCAATAGCTTGAATGCGCTCAAAACTAAAAAGTTGCGTACGAATGCCATCGCTTTTAACTAAGGAAGAGCGCAACTGAGGACGTGCAGGTGGAATAGGAGCAAGGGCGAGCGCTGCAGAAGCGGATTTTGGGCGGGCAGCATTACCTTCGTCGAGCGTAGCATGGGGTGCTTCCTCGTCCATTTCGTCGTCCACGGGCTCGGGGGCGGGCGCCGGGAGGCGAGAGCGTGGGGCTGCCGCCACTGCGACGCGTGCTGGTTCCGGAGGCGGTGCTGGATCGGCGCCATTGCCACGCTGGAGCGCCGCAAGAAGACCAAGAACGTGGTGAATGGCCTCATTGTTGGTGCCGGCGTAAACATTATTGTCGGTGTAGTGAGCATAATTATTTTCTGCAGAATGAGGCGTTGTGGATGCAGTGGAGCGTGCTGTAACGCGTTCGCCAGCAGCAGCTCGTGTGAAGATTCGCTGAAGATTGCACTGGGCTGCAGGATCCAGGCGCGCAATCATTTCGGCGATTTCTGCTGCTCCAGGGGTCGAGATCTGCGGATTTTCACGCGGATTCGCTGCAGCAGGGGGAAAATCCGTCCGGCGATCTGCGCGATCCCGGTCCCGATTCTGGCGATCCTGGCGAATCTGGGGCGCTGGGGCATTGAGATCGCGCTCATGATGACGCCCTGCGCGCGCAGGATCACGATCATAATTGTGGTCCTCGCGCGCAGGACCGTCATGATTGCGTTCGGTAGGTGGGGGGCGTGACGGGGCATTTTCGGCAGGCGGGTTCGTGTCGACACGGTTCTGCTCGTTACGCCGCTCGCCTTGAAATCCGGGGGGGAAGTCGCGATTGCGTGACGTGTTACGATCCGCGTCCCCCGCCACGTTTTCGACGTGCTGAACAGGGTCTTGACGCGCGCCACTCAGCAAATCCAAAGCGGTAACGGCGCCGTTACCTCCGCCAGGACGAGGAGAACGAGAGCGTTCTCTATGCTGAGAGGAAGAGTTTAGGTCCCCCTCACGTACAGGGGACCCACGCCTTCCACCACTCCTAGTATTCACGCGAGGAGCGGGAGGCCTACCACTTGCAGCGGAAATAAGTCCGCTGACCATTGTAGAAAATCTAACAGAAAAAACGTCTTGCAGCAAGAGACTCCTATGCCCAGATCTGGGCATAAGAGAGGTTTAGAGTGTGCTGGTGGTATGCAAGTTGGAACAGAAAAATGCAAATGAGACTAGGTGGCAGGTCTGAAAGACCTGCCGATAGATGAAGGAGTTTGTCTCCTTTACAGCAAACTCCTCTTCTAGTCGAATCACAATCTGTAAAATTTTCATTACAAAAAATTTCTCATATTGTGAGGCATTGGCAATATATAGGGCAATTGACCAGGGTGGAATGTCGAGGGTGGACCAGTCAAGGGCTCGAAAGTCCCGAGGGTGACGGGGTCAAAATGGGTTCGGGGCGACTCGGGATGAGGTTGGGGGCGAAGGGTTCGGCGGGGGCTGGTTTGGCGCGAGAACCAAGGGCCGAGCCTGCGGACGCGAGCAGTTCGCGTGTACTCACTGTGGCGAGCCCCATTAAGGAATGGGAATTCCTTACGCTCTGATACCATGTCATACCCGGCTTGCTCGTGTCGGTCGCTTGCTCACCCGACGCTTCTGTGCCACCACTGTCTAGGTCATCCTCCCCTCATACGTCTTCGTCACATGTCTCAGCACGATCTTGTCTTAGGTCTCCCTGAGTCGTTCCCCGCGCTACCCTCCTCACCAGCGCCGCCGTGCACGCCCTGTGTCGAGGGCCGGCTCCGCCGTGCCCCTCACTCCTCGTTCCCCTCTGTTGGAAATATCTCAAGGACTTCAGCGTTTCTGAAGTGTAACACTACACTCGAGGAAAGTCGTAACGGGTACGCGAGTTAACGGAGGTTACACGAGGGGATGGACAAAGAACACGAAAGGACTCGAAGGGTCGCAACCGGAGGTTGCGACTGACCGTTACAACTGCAAGGATGGTAACAGAACCGACAATCGAGTCGCTGTGCGACTCGATAAACCGCTCTTTTAACTGTATTCTACAACTGCTTTACTTTCCTACCTTCTATATATTGCTGTATGCATATTTCCTTTAATCAATCACTTGCTCTCACATACTAGTGCAAGGGTTCAACTACTCAACTTCCGCTGCACTACTCAAGCATCTTTTACAACTAGGACTCAGTCTCTGGAAAGATCCTAAGGGCTTTTTCTCAGCCCAACATGGTATGAGAGCTGGTCAGAGACCAAACTCCCAGCAACTACACTCTATCTACAATCAGCACACCAACGACTTCATTGATTACAAGTCATGCACAACAAGGGCAAGAAAATCTCTACGGGCTCACCCACCGCCCGACACACCCAACCCGGCAACTATGGATTACACACTTCAGGACTGCAATCCGAGACCGGCGCTGCTCAAGAAACAACAGGAAGAGCACCAGAAATGGTGACTCCATCACCCTCTTCAAGCGTGGACCCGAACCTCATGGAAAGGTTCTTCAGCTTCATGTCACACTTTGACCAGCAGCAGCAGACAAGGACACCTGCGCATTCAATATAGAGCAACGGAGGAAACATGGGATTAGCGCCGATGAGCCTCGACAACTCATCGTTCGGGCGACACAATCAAGCTCCTACCTTTGCGCCTTATCACTCTTCACCGGGGACGTTCGAGTTCATGCCGCCCCGTGCCCAACCAACAGCAGCTGCATCACAACAGACACCAAACGAGATATTAAGCCTCCAGGCGCAGTTTTCACACGTACTCAAACTGCAGACATCCTCACCGTTCAACGGACACGACTTCTTTACCTGGAGTTTTGAGTTCGAGCTGCTGATGGAGGCCGCGCACCTCTTGGGATACTTCAACGGGTCCCTGCCATTTCCAAGCAATGGTACTGCGAAAGAGCAAGAAATTTTTACGTATCAGTCGCTGCTAGCATACACAGTTCTCCTGCGGAACCTGTCACCACAAGAACAGCAAAGCATCAGAACGTATCGGAGCTATGGAAACTCCGCGGAACTCGCATGGCATTACCTCAAGTGTCTCTATCAAGCAAACGACAGCGTGACACAAAGCAGACTCATGCAACAGCTGACAACAATACAGATGAAGACCGGGGAAAAGGCGATGCAGTATATGAGTCGCTGCCAGACCCTCCGCGACCGCCTGCTTCGGTGCGGAGGAACAATCACTGAAGAAAGCTTCGTGACGCTTGTCCTCGCTGGGCTCGGGCCAGAATGGAGAACCACCTGCTCGCTTCTTCGCGCCCACGGACGAATCTCGGAGATGCACCTCTGCGCTGAGCTCCATGCTGAACAACATGAGATGGACCTGTTTGAAGAAAGACAACCAAGGAAACAGCAACCGTTAGTTTTCTACACTCAACGAAGGAACGACAACAACTACAACCGACGCGGCAAGCAAGATCAACGCGACAACAGAGGACTCACCATTGTGCCGCCATTCTGCCACAACTGTCAAACATCCAGACACTCCAAAGTCAACTGCACACGTCCCCGAGCTTATCGTCCAGTAGACCCACAAGTCACTTCCACTCAAGAAAGCCCGCCGAGGCGTTCCTCCACATCTGCACAAGGCACACCGAACATCATCAATTGCATGGTACACATCGACAACTGCGCACTCGGATCACCACCCACTTACGCTCCAGACGAAGAAGAACTGTCGCCACCGCGCTCACAAGGACTTCAGGTCAACCCAACGTACGCTGCAGTCGCCAACGCCGAACCCACCGGGCGAAACACTTGGTTCTTGGACAGCTGTTGCGGCCAACATATGTGTTCTTTCGGGCGCTTCGTGCAACGAGAGTGACGTCTCAACCGTGATGTCATCATCACCGTCGCCAACAACGAGAATCTGAAAACAAACAAACAAGGCATCGTTTAGCTTGAGTCAATGGAGACAAACGTCATACTACAACTCAACAAAGTTCTAATCGTCAACACCTTGGGATACAACTTACTCAGTGTCAGCCAGTTAATGGCAAAAGGGTTTCACCTGGAGTGCGACTCGGACTCCAACGAATTTCGCCTTTACCACGGGAAGGGCGGTCTTTTCATCGGTCGCGCTCTCCTGAAGTCGGGCGTCTTCGTGTTGGATTTCGTCCCCGACCGCGGTACTGCCGACAGCGATGGCATCGTGTCGTTCGCCGCATGGACGCACCCACCGGATCTTGACCCCGACTTCACCCCAGATGGATTCTGGTACTCCAACACCATACCTGCAGTAGAGAGAGCACGAGCGTTAGCAGTCATCAGACAAGAAAGACAAGTACCAGAAAGCGTCCCTTCCTCAACATCACATGAAGAACAGCAGCAGGACCCAACCGAGTACCATCACCAGCAATCCGAGGACCGCCAACCGAAGCAGATCAACTTATGCCCATCACACGAGAAGTCTGCTTAAGTCCCGCCACAGTCGTTGCGTTCTTCTCCAATGCCGACATGTACCAACGCTCGCCCGGCCATCGCGCTCCCGACGACATCTGGCACCAACGCCTCGGGCACCCTGCAAATAGCAGAGTACTACAAACTATCCAAGCCGAAGTGTTAGAACGAAACGCTCTTCTTACAACGAGCGGCCAAGAACTTCAACGACCACGCGCACGATGCTTCACGTGCCCCGAAGCCGATCTTCCCCACCAACCTTTTCCATCACATCACAACCCAAGTGCACCTGCATACGCACCGATGGAAAAAGTTTACAGCGACATCTTAAACATGCCTCGAGACGACATTGAAGCCGACTTCAACTATGTCATCACGTTCATCGATGCAGCAACAAGATATGTCTGGCACTACAACCTCAAGACACGCGATCAAGCATTCGAAGCCTTCACGACGTGGCTCCCCATCTCTGAACGAGAATCAGGAACTAAACTCAAGAGCTTCCAGTCAGACGGCGCACTGGAATACCAGTCACAACGATTCAGGAACTACTTGGCGGAAAGAGGAATCAGACGCCTGGTGTCTCTGCCCTACGCTCACCAGCAGCAGGGGGTCGCAGAAAGAATGAACCGGACCCTGCAGACGACGATGCGGAAGCTGCTCCTGGGGATGAGACTGCCCAACACACTGTGGCCAGACGCGATGATACATGCAGTCCACCTGCACAATTTGTTATCCTCGTCCTCGCTTCCCAACAACGCATCACCGCACCTGCTGTGGACACGAAAAAGGGGCAGCACAAAATAACTTCGGGTTTTCGGCTGCATGGTATAGTACAGACCCCACACAGCCCGAGCAGGACGCTTCACTCAACGAGCACGGTGGGGACTACACCTCGGCATCGCCAAACATTTCCAAGCATGGAAACTCCTCGACATACAAGACAAAAATACCGTGGCATCACGTGATGTGATTTTCTACGAGCGACTGACGCTGCAGCATTACCTGGACAACGTTGCCAACACAGACGACCCCACCGACGGCTTCGCGGGCCTTCGGTCCTTCGCCGACCATGCCGCCGAGGCTGACGCAGCAGAAGAAGACGTACCTGGAGCTTCGGAAGTTGCCAGACCACTCCCTTACTGTTCCGTGCCTGTTCCACTCGACGAAGACAATCCTCTCGATAGCAACAACCTCGACACCCATTACCACTTCGCTGACCAAGATCACGTTACACCTCACCCGGTCGACACGAATGTCTCAGAACGCATCGGCCCAAACTTCTTACCTGATCCAGAAGATGGTGACAAAGCAGCCTATTCCGGGAATGAAAATTCCCCTCGACACACACCCACGGGACTGCAGATACTCGGCTTATGGGTCTCCGTCCAGCACCCGCCGCCGCCGTCTCCGCGCGAGCCAACGACTCTGTCGCAGGCTCTAGGGGGGGAACACAAGGCGAAATGGAAGGAAGCAATGGAAAAAAAACTAAAGGCCCTCCAAGACCGAAACACGTGGAAGCTGGTACCTGCAACAAATACCAACGGAAAAAACGTGCTCTCGGGAAAATGGGTGTACCGCATCAAGACTAATGCAGACGGCTCCATCGAACGATTCAAGGCTCGCTGGGTCGTACGGGGATTCGATCAGCGATACGGAACTGACTACACAGAGACATTCACCCCAGTCTCCCGTCACACCTCCTTGCGCATTCTACTCGCCGTCGCGGCCACGAAGAAGCTACCACTACACCAAATCGACGTTGCAAACGCCTTCCTGTACGCACCGGTGGACGCCGAGATCTTCGTCGAGCAGCCCCACGGATTCATCGACGACCCCACAAAAACGTGCCAGCTGATAAAATCCCTCTACGGGATCAAACAAGCCCCGCGGCTTTGGCAGCAGCACCTTCACGGCCACCTCGTCAGGATTGGCTTCCTACAGCTGCCACACGACCAAGGCATGTACCGACTACAGAAGGAAAAGGGGTTTATCCTACTCATCGTCTACGTCGACGACCTACTCTACATCAGCTCCACTACCGATATCGCCACCTGGTTCGAAGGGAGCTGAGAAGTGACATGACACTCACGGTGTCTAACACCGTGACCCAGTACCTGGTTCTGAACATCGTCGAAGACAACTCGACATTCTACCTACACGCTAGGAAGTACGCAGGAGCTGTCGCGAAGAAATTTGGACTAACGCCGACTACGGTCACGACTCCCTACCGCTCCGGGAACAACAACGACACCTCCGCAAAACTCCCCGTGAAGCAAATCCAGGAGTATCAGCAGAAATTCGGCTGCCTACTATTCGCAGCAGTAACTTGCCGACCGGATCTATCTTACAGCGCAAGCCAACTAGCGGCACATCTATAGCAGCCGGAACAAGAAGATATCGAGGAACTAAATCGGGCACTACTCTACTTCGTCTCTACGCCGTCGACTGGACTTACATACAGTAAAGCAACGACATCGTCCGTACAACTACTTGGATACGTCGATGCTGACCACGCAGGAGACAGGGAAAATCGACGCTCAAGGACGGGCTACATCTACCGACTAGAGCCTATCGGGACTATCTCCTGGCAGTCGAGCAAACAGGAACTAATCGCACTATCTTCGGCCGAAGCAGAATATATCGCCCTCTGCACTGCGACCAAGGAAGGACTCTACCTGCGAGAGTTGATCGAGGAAGCAAAGATTGCAACCCTGCCCTTCTTCTCACTCTTCTGCGACAACAAATCCGCGATCAAATCGCGAACAAAGACGGTTTCGTCAACCGAACCAAACACATCGCCCTGCGGTATTTCTTCGTCAAGGATGAAATCGCGAAGGGGAGACTTCAACTCAGTTACTGCCCCACGACAGAAATGGCTGCAGACTACCTGACGAAGAAACTGGCGAAAGCAAAGTTCGACTACTACTTGCTACTGACCGGGCAGATAAACGTCGCCGAATATGGACACGTCAGCACTCCAGAAACGAAGGGGAGTGTTGGAAATATCTCAAGGACTTAAGCGTTTCTGAAGTGTAACACTACACTCGAGGAAAGTCGTAACGGGTACGCGAGTCAACGGAGGTTACACGAGGGGATGGACAAAGAACACGAAAGGACTCAAAGGGTCGCAACCGGAGGTTGCGACTGACCGTTACAACTGCAAGGATGGTAACAGAACCGACAATCGAGTCGCTGTGCGACTCGATAAACCGCTCTTTTAACTGTATTCTACAAGTGCTTTACTTTCTTACTTTCTATATATTGCTGTATGCTTATTTAATGAATCACTTGCGCTCACATACTAGTGCAAGGGTTCAACTACTCAACTTCCGCTGCACTACTCAAGCATCTCTTACAACTGGGACTCAGTCTCTGGAAAGATCCTAAGGGCTATTTCTCAGCCCAACACCCTCCACCGCTGCACCGCTGCAGACCCTGCACATGGACGTCTAGGGCTCCGCCCCCGTCCATGCGCCGCGTCGAGAGCGCTACTTCCTAGTGTTTGTCGACGACTACACGCGCTACACCACCGTGTTTTCAGAATAAGAGATTAACTAGAATGGAAGGATACAGGGGTATATAGACTAGAGTGTTGTAAACTATAAGGCACAAACCAGTATAGTCTACAATAACCACCTAAGTTACATTTAACACACCCCCTAGACTAAGGGCAGTGCCTAACAAGAGAATAAGCAGCTCAGGGCGGCACTACTAGTCCAGCCTCTGAGACAAGGTCCTAAAGACCAGTCAAAAGGAGTACAGACAACGCAAGAGCAAGACCAGGGCGGCACTACTAGTCCAGCCACTGGGAGAGGCCACAAGGCCGGTCTGGGTAATATATAGAAAGGTCTGGACACAATCAAGGCCCTAGCAAATGAGAGGCTATGGGAACAAGACCAAGCTGTACACAGTGCCGCTGATGATCTTTAGGCGCAAGCGCCTTCGTAAAGATATCAGCTGTGTTGGTACCGGAGGCCAAGTGTACTACGCGAGCCTGGCGGCGCTGATGTAGCTCACGCAGGAGAAAGTACCGCAGCTGAATGTGCTTCGCTCTGCCCTCGAGTCGCGGCTCCTGACACAGGAGGATCATGGCCCTGTTGTCAGCATACAAGACCGGGGCAGAGCTAGGCCGCTCACCTAAGTCAATGAGCAAGAAGGTCAGCCAGCGGAGCTCCTGTGCCACCATGGCACCGGCGTAGAACTCGGCCTCACAGCTGGACTGCGCAACAGACGAGGAGCGAGTAGCTCTCCACGAGACAGCACCTGAACCAAGGCTAAAGCAGTAGCCCTGTGAGGACCTCAGAGTCTCGGCGTCATCTGCCCACGAAGCGTCTGTGTGCCCAGTAAGGACCACTGGCCTGTGCCCTCCAAGCACTAACCCCATGCACGATGTACTTGCAAGATAACACAAAACCCTCTTAGCGGCAGACCAGTGCTGTGGTTGGTGTCGGCCTGTGGCCACAAAGCGAGCCAAGATGCTGAGAGGGTGTGCGAGATCTGGGCGAGTGCAAGTCATCAGGTACATGAGGCAACCCACCAGCTCGGTGTAAGGGCCACTGGGCTCTACCGACTCCTCAGGAACTAGAGCAGAGAGCCTATGGTCTACGGACAGAGGGGTGGGCTGTGCAGAGGAGAACTGAAGGCCGAACCTCTGAAGGACCTCGCGCACCAAGTGAGACTGAGTGAGGGCGATGGTGCGCGCTGCTCTGTCCCTGGAGATCTGCAAGCCAAGGTAATGGCGCAGTTTTCCAAGGTCAGTGCAAGTGTGTCCCTTCAGCAGCTCTGCCTTCACCGAGGCCAGTGCATCCCTGTCTGCTGTGGTGAAGACCAGGTCGTCTACGTAAACAAGGATGTAGAACGGAGTCTGGCCAGCACGAACGAAGAGCGAGGGGTCAGCAGAGGACGTAAAGAACTGCAGGTCAGCAAGGGTAGCACACAGCGTGTCGTGCCACTCATGAGGAGCCTGTCACAGGCCGTAGACGGGGTGCTGCAGGAGCCACTGGGTCCCAGGAGGGAAGGCACCAGTGAAACCCTGAGGGCGGCGCAGGTAGACCTGCTCGTGTAGACTGCTTTGAAGAAACGCAGTAGAGAAGTCGAGGGAGTGAAGCTCGTATTCACTCTGAGCTGCTACGTGAAGCAGCACCCGAAGAGTAGTCATCTTCGGGGTCGGAGCGAAGGTATGAAAGAAGTGCACCCCCTCATGCTGACTGAAACCTCTAGCCACGTAGCGCGCCTTGAACACATGCGACTCTCCAGGAGGGCGCTTCACCTTGAAGAGCCAGCGGCCATCGACTACGTTCTCCCCAGGTGGGGAAACTGCGTCGACATAGGTGCCGGTGGATCTCCAAGATGCCATCTCCTGCTCCATGGCAGCTATCCACTGAGAGGCCTAGGGTCCCGAGACCGCCTCAGCGTAAGTGCGAGGGGTCGGGATGTCGAAAGCGTCGGGGTCACCCTCAGGGACTAGAAGCATGGAACAGAGATGGGGAGCAGCCTCAGACAGGAAAGCAAGCTCGTACCGGCGGTCCTCCAGGACGTCACTGCCGAGGGCAGGAGCACCCCCGACAGACAGAGGACAGGCAGGGTCAGAGACCAGAGCGGTGGCGTAGTCAAGGCGACGGGTAGAGGCGAAGTTAGCGATTGCAGCGACAAGAGCGTCTAGACGCGAAACCGGAACAGACGAGTCGGTAACGAGAGAGGCAAGGACCCGAGGAACAAGAGGACGAGCGGCATGAAGGTAGTCAGACAGAGGGGGGGGCGCAACGACAAGGGAGGACGGAGGAGGCGATGGTAGGAGGGGAGGAAAAGACACGTGGGAATGAAGCAACATACTGTAGGGTGAGAGCGCGGGACAGGGGAGACAGGGCAAGCACGGGAGGGACGGCGAGACCAGACGTGAGACGGAGGCTTCAGGTCAGGAGACAGAGGAGGAGACACAAGAGGGGAACGAGGGGGGAGACGAGCCGGAGACGAGTCCGGGGGAGGGAACACAGGGCTGTAGACAGGAAGAGGAGGAGGCACAGACAAGTGGTCAGGGAACGGAAGGCCGAGTAGACGAAGGGCTGACACCGGCGGTGAATCCCCCACTGCTGCTAAAAATCCCCAAACTCTGCTTCGAACTCCAACCGCAAGAAATCCCAAATATGCTCCAAAGGTTACAGGGTAAAACCGCTCCAAAGGTCTTGAAACTCAGAAGTAACTGCTCAGGAAGACTCCCACATGAACGGAAAATTCTGTACGATTAGGAACACTGCTTGCGAGTTGGTCCCAACACAGCTCTAGCAGTCCGGCTGCAAAAGCTTCTCGCTTCGATACTGCTGCTGTCGATTTGGCTGTTGAGGCGGGGTCGTGTTCACACAAACAAGCGAATTGGGAATGGAGGTGGTAGCGGGTGGCGGCGAGAGGAAGACGACGATAGCGATGACCTGTAACCTGTACTGAACTGCTCCAGTCAGAAACCTCGAACGGAACCCAGGGTCGAATGACGCGAGCTGCATCAGCTTCTTTGTCCGTACACGCCGAAAATTTTGTGAAGAACCGAAACAGCAACTGCTCTCCCTCCGCTCCATGAATCCAGTATACTTCGCAAAATTCGGTCGATATTGCTCGTACCCCTAAAGATAGCGGGCATAACTCCAGCTGTAAAATTCAGGGTTGCTACCAGCTTGTACGCCGAAAATACCGGAACTCCACGTGGAACTTAGCAAATACCGCAACTCCGCTTCACATCTACCCGAAAAACACCCGGGCGTCACGGCGTCCTTTAGCAGCGCCCCCATGGTCTCCCCACCAGCTGTACACATGAACTGAACCCTTTATAGTAGGGAACACCGGAGTCCACCGCCTCGGCATGATGTGTTGGCCGTCGATCAGGGTCAATGCGCATCATACGCCGTCGATCTTAGCCCCCAGCTGTTACCCAAACTCTAAATTTTCTCCGGTACTCCTGCCAGCTGGCCGTGCAGACGTTCACCCATCTCGCGGCTGCTGCAGGTTACCCAAAACTGCTTCGCTGCTGCTAAACTAATTAAGAGAATCTGCAGAGATAGGAGTGCGCACGCTTCTAGTTAAAGGAGATTTAACGAGCTCGCCTACTGACTGCTGGATAGCTCCCTCCTCCGTCCGAAACTCGTAGAACTATACCCGCAAACTCCGGACACTCTTTTTGCTGCACCACGTGAAGCCCTTAGCTCCACTGCAATAGTGACTCCTGAATTTTCGGGGTCACTCCATCAGCACTGTGTAGTTAGCAGCTTCACCCCCCTTATTCAGCCAGAAGCCGTCGATTAATAAGTCGACACTGCTATCTGGTGGGGATAGTGATTTTTGGGCGACGTAGCTGAGCGAGCAGCAGCCCGAACGCCGCTAACCCATAACTACTCCAGTACTCCTGTCGTTTTCTTCCACTGCTTCCACTGTTAACGCATTCGGCGACCGGTGGAAAAAACACTTAATACACACCCAGGGGTGGTGGCCTCCGTTTTCGTTGATCGTGAGGGTATGAATCGCTGGTCCACGAAAAATGCCTCCCCACGCAGGAAGTCGCCCTCGCTGAGTACACTCACTCCAGCAGAGCGTCATCACCTCCAGATGGCCGTCGTGATGAATAGCGCCGAGGTCGTTAATCCTAGCTGCTCCCACAGAACTGCACACCCACACGTCCTCGTGCGATCGTGTCATTCTGAATTTGTCGGATCCACCCATTGCCGAAATAGTTTCTGAAGTCCCGTCCATCATCTGCAACTAGCCTGCCGGAAACGTTGGGACCCGCGACACAGCTACAATTCACCCTGCCGCTACATGGCGTGCTAGACGTACTTCGCCGTACGTCCCGCCATTTTCGCCACCCCGCATGCTCCTGACGACCAACTCCCAGTCGCCTGAGGACTCCTGTGCACTTGTCTTCTCGTGTCGAAGCCTTCGCTTTTTTCGGAAGCCAATCCAAAGACTCCGTCCGAACACCCGAAAATTATGAAAGCTCTAACGAACGTACCCGAAAAACACGACGGAAAACGTCGCCCACTCTTCGACGGAAAAAAAATCCGTCTACGATCAGGTAAGGGGAGGACCAACTAATCCCAACCATCCATCGGAAAGGATCAAACGGCATCGACAACGCCTGTGCAATTAATCTCCGCGATGTGTGCTCACCATCAGCATCCTTCTGCCCCCTCCCTCGATAGGGTGTGCTCCTTTATCGGAAACCTAATGGGCAGGAACATAGCTTTGATACCAGCTGTTATGAATTATAACTCAGAGTATAGCGCATAATACTATAGGGGAGCGTGATTACAGTATCCACGATAGAAAATGAGGCCTAGGCAATATATAGGGCGATTGACCAGGGTTGAATGTCGAGGGTTGGACCAGTCAAGGGCTCGATAGTCCCGAGGGTGACGGGGTCAAAATGGGTTCGGGGCGACTCAGGATGAGGTTGGGGCCGACGGGTTCTGCGGGGGCTGGTATGGCGCGAGAACCAAGGGCCGAGCCTGCGGACGCGAGCTGTTCACGTGTACTCGCTGTGGCGAGCCCCATTAAGGAATGGGAATTCCTTACACTACCTTACCCTGTGTAACTCCCTTACATAAAACCAGATGTCTCTACCTCACCTTGTATAAACATATATTGTATATGTAACAGTTATAGTCTAGATGGGTTCGTGCTCTTAGAGAGTACAATGTTGAAAGCTAAGGAGCTAGGTAGCCATGAGAAATGTCGAGGTTTAGCTAGAGAGAGAAAATTACGAGAGAGTGCACTAGGAAAGAGAAAGAGATACAAGAAGGGGGGGCTGTCCCCTCTACAGTAGGATTCAGTAATGTAGCACACTTACCAAGCCGAAATAGATTTATATGTAATATATATAATTGGACACACCCCCTAGGCTTGGTAGTGGCAAGCCCACCCCAAACGCAACACCCCCAAAACCCTTGCACCCCCTTTGCCTACAGCAGGTGTTGCTTCTACCCCTCATGCGAAGCGGTGACACCCCTGGCGGGTGGCAGGAACGGCGTCAGTGGCGGCTTCTACGACGACGACAGCAGCGACGGCGGTGGCGGCGGCGGCGACTGCGAAGCTCGCGGCACGCGGCGGCATGGCACGGCCCGGCAACGACCGGGTATTAAAGCGCGAGGCTAGAATAGTGACCCCCTTTTCAAGTTGGACCCAACTCGAAATAGTTCGGCTCGAGACAGTTTTTTGTTCGGGGGCCAGTTTGTGTTTGTGCGATCGTTGGCGACAAAATTACGAATGAACATTTTGTTAGAATAGCAGTATGAATAAGAAGCAAGGATACAAGAGGTTTTGACCTAATGTGTTGTACTCTCTAAGGCATGCCCCTATCTAGTCTATAAAAATATGCACAAATATGTTTGACACACCCCCTAGACTGGACAAGGGCAATGCCTTGTAAGGGACAGGCAACTCAGGGCGGCACTACTAGTCCAACCTCTGAGGGAAGGGTCCGAAGACCAGCTCTAGAGGAAACACCGTGGAGTAGCGCATGTAGTCGTCGACGAGGACCAGAAAGTAGCGCTCGCGACGCGGCCCAGGGACCGGGGCTGGGCCCCAGACGTCCATGTGCAGGGTCTGCAGTGGCGCACTGGCCGGAGGAAACTAGGAGTGAGGGGCACGGCGCAGCCACCCCTCGACGCAAGGCGTGCACGGAGGCGCAGGTGAGGGAGGGAGGGCAGGGAGCAACACAGGGAGACCTAAGACAAGACCGTGCTAGGACATGTGATGCAGACGAGGAAGGGTGGGGTGACCTAGGCGGTGGTGCCACAAAAGCGACAGACGAGTGAGCGACCGACACGAGCAAGCCGCAGCGACCTGGGTAGACGCAGGAACCGGGGAGGTTGCTCCCACCGGGGGGGACGCAGTGTCCAGCATAAACAGGCCAGACACCAGGTCCCGGGGGACATCGCAAGGGGGGCACCTGAGGCGACCTCGGTACAGACGGTGTACCGCTAGTGACCAGAGAACGTAGTGGTGACGCCGAGATCCTGCAAGCAGCCGACACCAACTAGGTTCCTGGAGAACGAGGGGATGTGCAAGCCTGTAAGAGAGCCCGAGGGAACCGCCGGATAAGGAAGGGAAGTGAAACTACGGGCAACCACAGGACCGGAGGAGGGGTCAGCAAGCGAGACAGCGGCAGGCGCCGCAAGCGGTGTGGTCGCGGAAGGTGCAGGCAGACGCGCCAAAGTTGAGAGTAAAGGAGAGCGAAGCGGTAGCTGCGGCTGGTGGAGCAGCAAGCGTAGAGCCAAGGCTAAACAGGGCTGAAGGTCCTACGCTTGACACAGCAGGGGAGTCTGGACTACACACAGGAGCTAGGCAACATAGGGTAATAAGGTCCGGACACACTAGAGTGACCACACACAGTGCCGTGGAGGAGGCCGGTCTGGAATTGGTACCGGCAACCTCCAGTGCCGGAGCTGCCGCCCGATGCCGAGCTGCGCAGGCCGCCAACGTGGCCACCACTACCAGTGGTACCAGGCCACCCCGACAGGAGCCGGCCCCACGATTGCTGCTGCTGCTGCTGCAGCGGCGACTGCAACTGCTGCTGCTACTGCTGCTGCTGCTGCTGCAGCGGCGACTGCAACTGCTGCTGCTACTGCTGTTGCTGCTGCTGCTGCTCCAGAGCACCAGCCCCGGTCCCCTCGTCAGAACCACTGTCCCCGCCCCCACCTCCACCACCCCCGCCACCCCCACCACCCCTACCTCCACCACGCTCCTCCTTAGGGCGGCAGCGCCTATGCTGGTGCGGCTGCGCTGAGGCCGCAGCGGCGGTCTCAGTGGTAGGGGCAGTCGCGGCGACAGCGGCAGAAACGTCAGCGTAAGGGCAGTGGGAGGGCGCACAACCCTGAAAGATAGGGACTGCTGCAGTACCGCTTGACTGAGCGATAGTGCGCTGGCGAGTCTCTATCGCGAACAGGGCGGCGACAAAAGTGGTAAGGGTGAGGTCACCTGGGTGCTGACTGAGGAAGTGGTCGCGGGCAGTGGCTAAGCGGTCCGGAAGGTGCGTGGCAATAAGCTATAGGGTAGCGCAGAGAGGCGGGGAGAAGGCAGTGAGCTGGGCCTTAGTGCTAGCGGCGCGGTATGTAGCCTCTAGTGCACGGAGGTTAGTGGCTAGGTCAGCAACAGTGGGGAAGGTGGCAAGATCAGGGAACAGCATGGGGAGGATTAGGCGGCCAGCAGAGGCGAGGGTGGGTGTGGAGTAGCGCGCAACTACGGCATATAGGAACTCCTTGGCGTTCGCGACAGCAGTAAAGCGCGGACGCTCAGACAGGGGAAGAGCGTGACTAATGGCTAGCTACGCGACGGCATCGTGCGACTCCCAGACAACACGAGCAAGCGCAGCAGCAGAAAATGCCTCACGCTAAGCAGTGGTGGGGTCAGCAGGGAGGGGATCAAGCGCGGAGGGGCGGGAAAGCAAGCCATCAACATGCACAGCCAAGGAGTGACCATCCTGGTGCTGACCTGTGCGATGACGGCGGAGGTCGACACGCCAGGCGTCGAAGTCGATCACATTCCCCTCCGCGTCCAGGCGGAGCACAGAGTCCGACATCGCACGATCTCAGCTACCAAAACGGCGGCACGGCAGGACACTGGCACGGCTACACGACAACACGGCGACATTGCGGCACAGCGGCGCGGCGGCGCGGCGGCGCGGCTCCACGGCTCCACTGCGGCACGGCGGTACGGCGGTACGACGGCATGGCGGCGGCACGGCGACGACACAGCGGCAAGGCCGCGGGACGGTGGCTCCACGGCGGCGGCACGGCGGCGTGGCGGTGGTACGACGGCGGCACGGCGGTGGCACGGCGGCGGCATGGTGGCAGCACGGCGGCTCCACGGCGACACGGCAGCGGCACAGCAGCACGGTGGCGACATAGCTGCAGCTTGGCAGCGGCACGGCTGCGGCACGGCTGCGGCTCAGCGGCGGCACGGCTGCGGCACGGCAGCGGCTCGGCAGTGGCACGGCGGCACGGCGGCAGGCAGGGCTGGCCGGATGCGAAGGGCCAGCAGGGCGCGAAAGGGCTGGCGGGGCGCGGAACGGCTAGTGGGCCGCTAGGGGCCAGCGGGGCGCGAAGGGCCAGCGGGCGCGAAGGGCCAGCAGGGCGCGAAAGGGGCTGGCGGGGCGCGAAGGGCCAGCGAGGCACGAAAGGGGCTGGCGGCGCGATTAGGGGCCAGCGAGCGCGCTAAGGCCAGCAGGGCGCGCTAGGGCCAGCGGGACGCGCTAAGGCCAGCGGGCGCGCGAATGCCAGCGGGGCGCGCTAGGGCCAGCGGGGCGCGCTAAGGCCAGTGGAACGCTAAGGCCAGCGGGACGCTAAGGCCAGCGGGGCGCGCTAAGGCCAGCGGGCGCGCGAAGGCCAGCGGGGCGCGCTAAGGCCAGCGGGGCACGCTAGGGCCAGCGGGGCGCGCTAAGGCCAGCGGGACGTGCTAAGGCCAGCGAGCGTGCTAAGGCCAGCGAGCGCGCTAAGGCCAGCGGGGCGCTCTAAGGCCAGTGGGGTGCGCTAAGGCCAGCGGGGCTCTAGGAGGGCACGATGGGGCGCGAGGGCTAGGGCTAGGGCGGAAGCGGGTGGGAGGACCTAACCTAAGCTGATACCATGTTAGAATAGCAGTATGAGTAAGAAACAAGGATACAGGGGGTTTTGACCTAAGAAACAAGGATACCATTTTGCATGATTGTCGGAAATCACAAGCCATCCCGCTACCCTGCGAAAGACAAGCTGAGGACCTTGATTTTGAGAGCCTAAGGCACGCATTTCCCCTCAAATGTCGCTTCTAAGTACCAGGAAAATAAAACGTCGCGAGTGAAATACAGTGTGCAAAATACCAAAACCATGACACAGAGAGAGACTCGCGGCGAGAGGTGCGGAGAGCAGGAGAAATACGGTGAGGAAGAGGTGTTCAGAGCAGGAGCGCGAGAAGGAAAGCCCTGGCAAAATTGAAGGAGAGGGGCGGAGATTGAGAGGAAGAGGCGCGGAGAGAGATTGGAAGAGGCACGGAGATAGAGTGGAAGAGGCGCGGAGAGAGAGAGGAAGAGGCATGGAGAGAGAGAGGAAGAGGCACATAAACGAAGGGAGAGGTGAGGAGAGAGGGGGAGAGGGTGAGTGCAAGTTGAAAGGAGCAAGACTGTTGCCATGCGCCACCTTCTCTTTCGCAACACAACCCTCATCCACTCTCCGCCTCGCTCTCTTTCTCGTCGCGCCGCACTACACTCTCCCGTGGTGCTGCACACTCTATCCAACCATGCTTTTCTCTCTCTCCTACTGCGCTACTCTGTCTCTCTCCCATCTTGCTGTGCTGCTCTCTCTCCCATCGCGCTACTTTCTCTCTCTCCCGCCGCACTACTCTCTCTCTCTCCCACCGCGCTACTCTCTCTCTCTCTCTCTCTCTCTCTCTCTCTCTCTCTCTCTCTCTCTCTCTCTCTCTCTCTCTCTCTCTCTCTCTCTCTCTCTCTCTCCCGTTGCGCTACTCTGTCTCTCTCCCATCTCGCTACTCGCTCTCTCTCTCCCATCTCGCTGCGGCTACGGCTGGAGTAAGGAGAGAGACAGGGGGGGGGGGGGTTGCCAGCAAGGCGCCCGCGCTGGTGCACTGGCTGGCGTGCTGGCGTCATGGCTGGCGCCTAGGACAGGGCGCTGGCCGCAGCCGTCCGTGCGCTGGCGTGGCGAAGCCGCCACGGCAGCAGGACGACAAGGCGGCACGACAGCATGACGCACGGCGGCGCGGCGGCATGGCGGCGCAGCGGCACCGTGGCACGGCGCCATGGCAGGACGGCGACACGGTGACACGGCGGCTCAGCGGAACGGCGGCACGGAGGCACGACGGTATGGCGAAGCCGCCACGGCAGCATGACGACGCCACCACGGCATGGAGCCGATGCCATGGCAGAGCATCAAGGCCGCCATGGCAGCGCAACGGGGACGCCATGGCAGCATGACGTGGCTGCCACAGCGGCGCAAAATCGACGAGGTCGACGCGGCAGCGCAGGGACGTCGCCGCGGCAGCGCGGCGACGTCGCCGCGGCAGCGCGACGAGGCCGCCACGGTTGCTCGACGAGGTCACCTCGGCAGTGACGCGAGGCTGCCGCGGCAGCGCCGCGAGGCCGCCACGGCGGCGCGAATGTGACGGGAAGGGAAAGAGTACGCTGCGGAAGCGTGATGAGACGGACCTCCAGCTCTGAAACCATGTTGAAAGCTAAGGAACTAGGTAGCCATGAGAAATGTCAAGGTTTAGCTAGAGAGAGAAAATTACGAGAGAAAAGAGAGTTCACTAGGAAAGAGAAAGAGATACAAGAAGGGGGGGTTGTCCAGAAATTAGCACACCTACCAAGTCTAAACAAATATATGTAATATATATCATTTCACATACAACACCCAACCATATAGCTCCCTTGTATCTCTTGATTGAGTTCACTTCGTTACGCTAGGTAGGTCCCACCCACCCGCGCTTCCGCCCTAGCCTACCGTAGAGCTTTCCTACCTTAGCTCGCCGTGCCTGCCCTAGCCCACCGCGCCATACAGACAAATTGTACTAAAGTGCCCACAATCCTAAAATTTCGGCTCAGTCCCCAATCGCCAGAGACTTCCCCCCCACCAGGGCCTCAGATAGCCGGATTTTTATCCAGATTCAGGATAAAATCAGGGTTTTTTTGGGAGGTGACCCTGATGAGACAAGGTTTTTAACACGGGCCTAAAATTTGAACATTTTTTTGGAAGTGAACTCCGATCGATCAGCTTGCCTAGTGTTTGAAATGATAAAAGGACTTGAGGCATTTCTGGAGTCTCGCGTGAGTATCAGAGCTGACGTTTAAAAAAAAAAAAAAAAAAAAAAAAAAAAAAAAAAAAAAAAAAAAAAAAAAAACACTCTGAGCCAGCCCCCCCGAAAAAAAAAAAAAAAAAAAAAGTCTGAAGGGCCTTCAACCAAAATTTCGGTGCTCTGAAACGCCAGAGTCCAGAACTAAGCTTGTCTGATTTTCTCAGGGTCCAGCGAGTACAACCAAACTAAAAAAAATAGAGACAGAAATTTGCGAAACTTTTAAGGGTACTGACGACAATGCCTTAGCATGAAGCTATTTTTACCCCTAGACAAGGAGAGACGAAACAACTATTTTCTACTAGTCATCCCTGTTAGGGAAATTCTCGTCGGTTGCTCGTTCGGTCAACTGAAAGTCTATCAAAATGCGACGGCCTCGATCGACTGCGATCGTTTCGACATGTTTTGACCGTTCGATAGTCGCTAATGATTGATATCCAAGATCTCCCAACCGGGGCGGCGCGAAGTTTCTCCCACCGCTCTATTTGCCCAGCTTGCCCCCTCTCCCCAGTTTCGATCCCCCCCTCCCCCTCCATTTTCGATCCCCCCCTCCCGCTTCGTTTCGCTTCCCCCCTTCCATCATTTTAATCTCCCCATTTCCCCTCCATTTCGCTTCCCCCTTCCCCTCAGGGAAAGTTTGTCTACGTGCCCAGCTCACCCTCATATCTATTGTATATCTGTTTATGACTTACCCAAAAGTTTGGGCTGTTTGATGTCGGGGTGTTAGGGAGACTGTGTCTGATAACCCCAGTTAGCCAAAAATTTTGATATGTTGTGGGGTGTGTCGGGGATGTCTCTAGCGCTCGGGTTCTTAGCCAAAATCTTTGATGGGTTGTGGGGTGTGCGGGGGATGTCTCTAGCGTTCGGGAACTTGGCCGAAATTTTTGATGGGTTGTGGGGTGTGGGGGATGTCTCTAGCGTTCGGGGACTTAGCCGAACGCGAATCCTGAAGATTGCAACAACGAGGATTACCGAGTCAACACAACTACAGTACCACCAATGATTCACACAGGTTGACCACACCTCACAGACGTTACAAAAGGGCAACGGTCGCAGACCGTTGACCGTGCAACCCAACAGTCAGAATCGGAGGAGTCAAGAGTCAGCGCGTCAGTAAGGACAAATAACCGTCCCGATATTACAGTACGGGTGGTTACCTGAGTCGCCTTATCGAGTCGTAAAAGGGAATGTACCCCTCGAAGTGCAAAACAGTTAGACTCTTCATATTCTCTTGTATTATTCAATAAACCTTGTATCCCTTTGCTATAATCAATCACTTGTTCTCACATACCAGTACAAGGGTTCAACTCAAGACTTCCGCCGTGCTATCAAGCACTCTGTTACAAGGACTTAGCATTCTTAAAAGATCCTAGGGCTATTCTCAGCCCAACATGATATGAGAGCCTGTCAGAAGCTATGCTCCTATTACAAACTCCCTCAGTGAGTTTGCAAGGCTTGAATAAACAGGGAGCTATGTGGGGGGGGGGGAACCCTGAACGATCTGCGTGCCTTAAAACGAATCTGAGGCCCTGCCCCCCACACACCCAGAAACCTACGTACAAAAATCGGCCAAGTCCTCATGTACAGACACTCGCCCCACACATCCAACAACCTACAAAAATACGGCTAAGTCGTAATAGCCAGAGACATCACCCTCCTCAACAAAAAATATTGGCTAAGTCCTCGTACAGGCATTCCCCCTCCCACACTCTCGCAACCCATATAATTTGGCTAAGACCTCAACATCACCTCCATACTCTTTACAAACCCTGAGATTTTGGCAACCCAGTGGAGCAATGAAATTCGTATGTGATAATGTACTTCTTAATTGCAAGGGTACTAGTGACAATGCCTTAGCATGACAAAAACCTTGCCTCTAGCAGCAGTTGTTCCTTTCGGGGGAATTTCTGTCAGCTGCTCATGCGATATAACTAAAAGCTGTCCAACACGCGTTGACAGTCATGATCAAGTGCGATCGTTTCAACATTTATCGATTCTCAATGTATTTGCGTGGTTAACGGCCCAGATTTCTCTTGCCATTTTAAGTCAATTCGATGATGCTGCAAGCGAGCGAAGTCGCTCCCACGCACGTCGCTCATTGGCCAATTGCACGGCTCTATCTCCCCTCACTTACGTCCACCCTTCCCCTCGATTTCGATCCCCCTCGCCTCCGTTTCTATCCCCGTTCCCCTTCCGTTTCGCTTCCCCGCTCCCCTCGGTTTTGATTCCCTCCCCTTTTCCCCTCGATTTCAATTCCCCCCTCCCCTCCTTTTCGATTTCCCCCCCTTACTTCAGCTGTGGCCCGTGGGCTGTCCGATATGTTAGAGTCAGCATTATCACTTCGTCCGGGAAATCAGAAATAGACATCAGAAATAGAAAAAGGCAAGATTATTTTTCGTCTGATTTTTCAGATGTGGTCAAAGATTCGTCTAATTATCCAGACCGGCCATGAGAATCCGTCTGATGATCAGACAAAGCTCTCGGAGCCCGTCTGATTTTCAGACTGCCCTAAAAACTAGCAAGAGTCATGGCCGCGATGCGCTGACCTTAGCTCGCCGCGCTGGCCCTAGCCCGCCGCACTGGCCCCTAGCCTGCCGCACCACGCCGCGTCGGCCCCCAGCTCGCAGCACGACTAGCCTGCTGCGGTGGCCCAGCTCGTCGCATCGGCCCATCTTGCCGCGCCACCCTAGCTCGCCGCGACAGGGGCCCTAGTTCGCCGCAACGTCCCCAGCTCGTCGCGTAGCTCCCAGCTCGCCGCCGGCCCTAGCTCGCTACAGCCCTAGCTCGCCGCAGGCCCCAGCTCGCCAATAGCCCCAGCTCACCGCTCGGCCCCTAGCTCGCCGCCGGCTCCAGCTCGTCGCCGGCCCCAGCTCGTCGTCGGCCCTAGCTTGCCGCAGGCCCGAGCTCGCCGCCTGCCCCCAGCTCGCCGTCGGCTCCGACTCGCCGCCGGCCCCAGCTCGCCGCGCGGCCTTCAGCTTGCCGCCGCCCCCAACTCACAGCCGGCCCCTACACACCACCGGCCCTGGTTTCCCCTCTGCGCCGGTGCTCCAGCCGTGCGCTTCATGGCTTGACCGTGCTCCACCTCACTCTAAAGCCCTCCACTGCTCTCGACTGCACTCCACCGCACCCCACTGCACCCCACCACTCTCTATCGCACTCCACCGCATCCCACCGCTCTCCACCGCTCTCCACCGCACTCCACCACACCCGCCAGTCCCCTGCTCCTCTCCGCCTTAGCTATCCAGCTGCTGCAGCTGTGCGTGATGATGGACGCTGTTCTCCGCCTGGACGCGTGGGGTCGAGCTGTCGATTTTGAGACGTGGCTCACCGACCTGGGGCAGGCCGCAGGTGACATTGTCGGCATCATTGGTGGGGGGGGGGAGGGTGGTAGTAACAGTGTCAGCTCCGAATTGTACGTTAATTGGTTGCTGCAGTGGACTCGCCTTTTTCTGGGTTCTGTGATTGGTTCTGGTTCTGGTCTCTAGGCTGCAGGGGGTACGTGGGGGGGTACTGTGGGGGACCAGCTTGCGAGGTGCTCTAGCAGGAATATCTTTGGCTGCAGGGGACTCTTAGCCAAAATTTCCGGGGTTGCGAGGGGTGCGGGGGGGATGTCTCTGGCTGCAGGGGACTTAGCCAAAATTCGCTGGGCTGGCAGGGGTGTGGGGGGGATGTCTCTGGCTGCAGGGGTCTTAGCCAAAATTTGCTGGTTGCGGCATGGGAGGGGGGGAGGGGAGGGGGGGCACTTTGCCATCGGCAGGGAAATTCTTGCTAATTTCGGAAGATCTTGTTTCAGGGTGCATACGTGATATAGCACTGACGCATCAGTGTCGACCCACAATCACACTCTAAAAAATCAGTGTCCTTACATGAAACGACCCTGAAAATCAGCAAAATCAGGAGAAAATTACTGAAATCTCAGGGCCTGCCCGCGACACAGCTACAGTTCACCCTACCGCTGCATGGCGTGCCAAACATACATCACCGTACGTCCCGCCAATTTCGCTACCCCGCGCGCTCCTGACGACCAACTCCCGGCCGCCTGAGGATTCCCATGCACTTGTCTCCTCATGACGAAGCCTTCGTTTTTTTCGGAAGCCAATCCGAAAACTCCGTCCGAACACCCGACAATTACGCAAGCTCTAATGAACATACTCGAAAAACACTGCGAAAACGTTGCCATCTCTTCGACACGAAATAATTTCGTCTACGCCCAGGGAAGGGTGTTCAATTATATAAGTTATTATATAAGTGTAGGCTTGGTAGATGTTATTGAACATTACTGTAGAGGAGACAACACCCCTCCTTGTATCCCTCTTTCTTCTTTCCTAGTCCTCTTTTCTCTCGACATTCTCGCCTACCTCCTAGATCTACAGTGACGGAAACAATTGTCCGGATGTTTTGCATTAATTAGGGTTTTTGAGCTTTCCGACCAGTGTACATAAACTCTTAATATTTAATGGTGGTACACTTTGGGAGGGGCACATAGTGGATGTGTTCACAGCGCTAAATTCCATAATAGTACACTAGATCTAACTTAGTACCAAAAGATATACAAAGAGTACATCCGGACAATTGTTTCCCAGGACAAAGAGCAAACTTCCGAGCAGCGTTTCTAGTACCTAGTCCACCAACACTTGGCATTGATAACCACCTGCACCCTCGTAGGCATGTTATCTACGAGGTTAGTGCAAACCTTTATAGGGATCTTCTCGCACTCTTCCTGGACCCACCCTTTAACATAAGGGGGTGAGCACAAGGAAAATCGCGAAATATTTGAACGTATGCAAGAGTACTATGCACGATTTCAGGTTGAATGTTATCTCTGAGACTAGCCATGCTGAGGTGTGGCCAAAGATGTCATAAGTCGATTAGTCCCATCCTATCATGAATTTTCTTCGTCGTACCATTGTAGGGTAAAATTACGAGCAGAGTGGCGAAAACTAGCGTGTCCGCCGCGAAACTTAGGGTAACATAGCACGGTCGACTGTGCACCCGTTCACTAATAGAATCGCGTTAAAATCTACGGGTCTCGTCACAGAACAGCAGTCGAAGAAGCCCCGACTGGTGGGGAAAAATATCCGGGTTCAGGTCTGGTGCGGAAAAGGGTCACTCCAGTGCTACAAACTCATGCTTTCCAAGCCATTCCAAGCCTAGGCATGACACATGGCTTATAATGGCTTGGAGAATATGAGTATCTTACGCTGGAGTGACCCTTTTCCTCACCAGATCTCAACCAGGATATTCTTTCGGAACCGTCGCGACTTCTTCAACTACAGCACCGTGACGAGACCTTTGGATCCTAGCGCAATTCTAATTGTGCAAGGATGCACTGTCAACTGTGCTATGTTACCCTAAGTTTCGTGGAAGATACCCTAGTTTTCACCACTCTGCTCGTAATTTTTACCTACAACGATACGATGAAGACGATCCATGATAAGACGAGACCAATCGACTTATGGCATCTTTGGCCACACCTCAGCGTGCCTAGTCTTAGACATAACATTCAATATGAAATCATGCACCATACTCTTGCATACGCTCAAATCCTTGGCGATTTTCCTAGTGCTCACCCCCTTATGCAAAAGTGTGGGTCCAGGAAGAGTGTGAGTAGATCGCTGTAAAGGTTTGCACTAACCTCGTAGATAACATGCATAGGAGGGTGCGGGTGGTGATCAAGGCCAAGTGTCGGTTGACTAGGTACTAGAAACGCTGCTCGGAAGTTTGCTCTTTGTCATGGGAAACAATTGTCTGGATGTACTCTTTGCATGTCCTTTGGCACTAAGTTAGATCCTATGTACTATCATAGATTTTAGTGCTGTGAACACATCCACTATGTGCCCCTCCCAAAGAGTACCACCATTAAACATTAAGACTTTATGTACAGTGGTCGGAAGGCCCAAAAACCCTAAGTAATGCAAAACATCCGGACAATTGTTACCGTCCCTGTAGATCTCACGCCATATTTATGGCTTCACCTATTCCTACCTAGCCTAACTTCACGACATGGTTTCAGAGCAGGACGCCCTTCCCGGGCCTGCTCTCCACGCTTCCGCTGCGAACTCGTCCTTATCGTGCCACCGTTGCGGCCTTCTGTCCGTTTGCCGCCGTCGCGGCCTTCTGCCTTTTCGCCGCCGTTGCGGCCTTCCTACTGCATGCCGCCGTGGCACCGTTTCCAAGATGCTGCGGCGGCCCCTGCGTGCTGTCGGCCCAGCGTCGACGAGCAACTGCGGCGACGACGCCACGCTGTGGTGGCTCCGTCGTGGTGCCGTGGCTATGAGGTCGGCCTGTTGCCGTCGCGCACGACATGCGTCGCTGCTAGAAATGCAGCCCGCCCGGTCGCCAGTAAGCGCCGCGCCAGCAATGGCGCCGCGCTGAAGATCCGAAGCCCCGCCCCTTCCCCCTTTCCGCTGTCCCCTCTTCTTTGCCACAGCCACCGTCAGACTCTTGCTGGTCGTTCCCCTGGTGCGGAGTTTGGGCACGCCGCTGGAAGGGCGGGGGCCGCTGCCGTCACCGCCGTCGTAAGCCGAAGCCGTCGCCGTCGCCGATGTCGTCGCCGCAGGCCTGTTGCCGCACGCCCGTCATCGCCGTCGCTGTCGCCGCTGCCGGGACTGCCGCCGTCGCCATCTCCAAGGCCTTGGGGTTGGCCCTGTTGGAGTCATCTTGGCTGATGGGAATGGGGGTGTTAGGTTAGGCGGTGTGGGGGTGTGTGGGTCCTTCTACTACCAAGCCTAGGGGGTGTGTTCAATTATATAAGTTCTTATATAAGTGTAGGCTTGGTAGATGTTACTGAACATTACTGTAGAGGGTACAACACCCCTCCTTGTATCTCTCTCTCTTCTTTCCTAGTCCTCTTTTCTCTCGACATTCTCGCCTACCTCCTAGATCTAGATCTCACTGTCTGAAACTAGGATCTAGGTAGGAGGAGGAGCCATGGATATGGCGAGAGGTTTTAGGGTAGGAAAGTTGAGGAGAGAAAAGAGTTAGGAAAGAAGAGAGGGGGATACAAGGAGGGGTGTTGTACCCCCTACAGTAATGTTCAGTAACATCTACCAAGCCTACACTTATATAATAACTTATATAATTTAACACACCCCCTAGGCTTGGTAGTAAGGACCCACACACCCCCACACCCCCTAACCTAGCACCCCCATTCCCATCAGCCATGACTACTCCAGCAGGGCCAACCCCAAGGCCCTGGAAATGGCGACGGCGGCAGTCCCGGCAGCGGCGACAGCGACGGCGACGACGGGCGTGCGGCGGCAACAGGCCTGCGGCGACAGCGACGGCTTCGGCTTACGGGCCGGGCGAACTCGCCGCCACGGTCAGAGTGGAGACACAACATGGGAAGACCGCGGTGAAGACGCGCAGCCACAACCCACGGGAGAAGAACGTCGGGCACGTCGGCCTTTCGCTCTAGGGGAAACACCGTGTTGTAGCGTGTGTAGTCGTCGACGAGCACCAGAAACTAGCGCTCACCGCGCGGTCCGGGGACGGGGGCTGGGCCCCAAACGTCCAGGTGCAGGGTCTGAAGGGGAGCAGTAGCAGGGCGAAGCGAGGAGGAGTGAGGGGCACGGCGGAGCCGGCCCTCTACGCAAGGCGTGCACGGTGGAGCAGTCGAGGGGGGGAGGGCGGGGAGCGACGCGTGGAGGCCTAAGACAAGACCGTGCTGGGACATGTGACGCAGATGCGGGAGAGTAGGGTGACCTAAGTGGTGGTGCCACAAAAGGGACGGGTGAGTGAGGGACCGACACGAGCAAGCTGCAGCGACCTGGGAGGACGCACCAACCAGGGGGGAAGCAGTGTCGAGGGTAAACAGACCGGACACCGGGTCCCGGGGGAACGTCGCAAGGGGGAAACCTGAGACAGCCTCGGTACAGACAACAAACCGCTCATGCCCAGGCAACGTAGTGGTGACGCCGAGGTCCTGAAGACAGCCGACACCAACCAGGTTCCTGGAGAACGAGGGAACGTGGAGGCCTGTAAGGGAGCCCGAGGGAACGGCTGGACAGGGAAGGGAAGTGGAGCTGCGAGCGACGACAGGACCCACAGAGGGGTCAGCGAGAGCGACAACAGCAGGCGCTGCAAGTGGCGTGAGCGTGGAGCGGTCGCGGAAGAAACAAGCAGAAGCACCGGAGTCGAGAGTGAAGGACAGCGAGGCAGTAGCAGAGGCCGGGAACGAGGCTAGTGAAACTAGGCAGTCCTACGCCTGACGCAGCAGGGGAGGCTAAGCTACACAAGTGTGCTACACCTAAACTAGAGTACACAGGGTAATAAGATCCAGCAACACTAGAAGCGTCAGCATACAAGGCATGCAAAGCAGCACCTATCTGATCCATATCTAACTCAAAGATCGGCACGCCCTGTCGCTGCAGGCTGTACCAGTCGGGGAGGTCCGGGGCCGGGCCAAAGCGACGACGAAAGAGATCGTCGAGGCGGTAGAAACAGCGGGCGGTCGGGTGCGAGCGGCGGCACAGAGTGCCGCGGAGAGGCCCGGTCTGAAGCTGGTACTGGCAGGTCACACCAACGGAGCTGCTGGTAGACGCCAAGCTGCGCAGGCAGCCACCACGGCCACCACCTATGGAGGTGCCGGGCCAACCCGGCGGGAGACGAGCCCACGGCGGGGGCGGAGACAATTGCTGCGACGACTGCGACTGCTGCGACGGCTGCTGCGGCTGCTCCTGCTGCTGGGGCAACGGCTGCTGCTCCTGACTAGCTGCGGCAGTCCCCTCAGTAGAACCACTGTCCCCGGCACCACCACCACCACCAGCTCCACCACCACGCCCTCCCTGGCGGCCACGGCCATCGCGGCGCAGGCGCTGCTGTGGGTGGACCGCAGCTGCAGTCTCGGTCAGAGGGGTCGCAGTGGCGACCGCAGCCGAAACGTCAGTAAACGTGCACTGGGAGGGGGCACAGCCGTGAAAGATAGAGATTGCCAGCGCACCGCTCGACTGAGCGATAGTGCACTGGCGAGTCTCGATCTCGGTCAGGGCGGTGACAAAGGCTGGCAGGGTGAGATCACCCGGGTGCTGTCCAAGGATGTGGTCGCGTGCACTAGCACGGCGGTCAGGCAGGCGCATAGCGTTAAAGTAGAGGGTCATGCAGAAGGGCGGAGGGAGCGCAGTGAGCTGGGCAGCAGTGCTAGCAGTGCGGTAGCGAGACTCTAGGGCTCGCAGGTGAGTGGCAAGGTCAGCAACAGTAGGGAAGGAAGCAAGGTCTGGGAAAAGCAAAGGGAAGAGCAGGCGACCTGCTTTCACAGCTGCCGAGCTCGCCCGCTCTGTATGGGAGTTGCGTGTCGCCACTGCACAGCTAGCTATTAGTCACGCTTTCCCCCTGTCCAAGCGTCCCTGCTTTTCGGCCATAGAGACTGCGAAGGAGTACTTATGTGCAGTCATTGCTCGCTATTCCACTCCCTCCTCCGCCTCTGTTGGGCGTCTCCTCCTGCCCCTGCTCTACCCCACTCACATGCGCGCTCTTGAGACTAGCTACCGCGCTGCTAGCACTGAGGCTCAGCTCACTGTACTTCCTGCACTGAGGCTCGGCGCTCCACTTTATTTCTCAGCCGCGTGCCTTCCTGACCACCTAGCCACTGCCCGCGACACCTTTCTTAGTCTCCACCTCGCTGACCTCGCCATTAACGACTTCGTCGCCACCCTGTCGGCGATAGAGACCCGCCAGCGCACTATCGCTCAGTCTAGCGACACTGCGGCGGACCCTATCTTCCAGGGCTTTGCTCCCTCCCAGTGCATTTACTCTGACGTTTCCGCTGCTGTCACTAAGACCGCCGCAACAGCCTCAGCGTAGCCGCGTCAGGGTAGAGCCCACCATTGCCCCAAGGGGGGGCGTAAGGGAGGGAAGGGTTCTCGGCCCCCAGCTCGCCGCTCGGCCCCTAGCTTGCCGCAACAGCAGCGACGCCAGCAACAGCAGCTGCAGCTGCAGCAGTAGCAGCAGTTGGGGGCCCCGCTGCTGTGGTGGCTGGGTGGCTTTGGTGGTGGTGGCAGCGTAGGCGGCCCTCGCAGCTCAACATCGGGTGGCAGCTCCAGTACAGTGAGTTGCCAATACCAACTTCAAATAGGTCCCTGTCGCGGCACCGTGTGTGACCGTCTTGGTCACATCGCCGCCCGCTCCTACCGCCACCTTGACGACCTCTTCTGTCTCCGCTTCAGACCTGTGCTAGACCTGCGCACACGCAAAGAGGGAGTCGTTCAGTTACAATCTCTCAAGACAAGCGTGGTGTTATAGATGTCACGTGTACTCGTCATCGAAAACCTTGGCTACAACCTACTAGGTGTCAGTCAACTCATGTCCAAGGGCATTCACCTGGAGTGCTATAGTTTCGATCGCGAGTTTCGTCTTTACTACGGGAAGGGCGGCCTCTTCATCGGTAGAGCGATCTAGAAGCACGGTGTCTTTGTCTTGGACTTCGTCCCTGACAGCGGGACCGCTAACAGCGATGGCGTCATCTCATTCACGTCCTTGACGCACCCGTCGGACCTCGACCCAGGCTTCGACCGCGATGGCTTTTGGTACTCCAACACTATCCCTGAAGCAGAGAGCACAAGAGCGTTAGCTGTGATGCGCAAAGCAAAAGAGACATGGGATATGGAACTACCACGAGCAACCATGCAACAGGTGCCAACAGGAGCACTCCGTACACGTCCCATCGCTGAGACTTTGTCCGCGCCACCCGTCGAAGAAGCTCGAGATAACATGCCGCCCATTGACTACCCGCCGCCAACCGCAGCCGCACAGCTAAAGGCACATCCTCACAAGCAGCATCGAAGCGCCGCGACCGTCTCCGCCTTCTACGCCAACTCGGACTTTGTACCGCCGCTCCGTGGGACACAAAGCGAGCGAAGAAACATGGCATCAGCGGTTAAGTCATCCCGGCAATTCACGGCTCTTCGACACTATTCACGCTAATGTGCTTGACAAGGATGCACTCTTGCTTCTCAATGGCCATGAACTCCGACGACCATGACGCAACTGCATTATCTGCCCCGAAGCAGATCTACCATGCCAACTGTTCCCGTCGCATCACAACCCAAGCGCACCTGAGTATACTCCTCTCAGGAAGGTATACAGTGACATACTATATATCCCACGCGAACTCGGACGAGCTGACCTCAACTTCGTCATCACCTTCATCGATGGCACCACACGCTACACCTGGCACCCTAATCTGCCGTCCCGTGACCTCGCCTTCTCCGCCTTCAAGCTAAAAAAAAATCAGACAGATGGGGCGATGGAATACAAGTAACAGTGCTTCAAGGACTATCTTGCTGAGCGGGGGCATGTAACCCTCCCCTATACTCACCCACAGAATAGTGTAGCAGAGAGGATGAACATGACCCTCCAGAAGACCATGCGGAAGTTGCTCACTGGTATGCGCCCTGCCCAATTTGCAATGGCCAGAGGCGATGAATCACGCTGTAATGCTGCAGAATCTTCTGTCGTCAAGCTCCCTGCCAAATAACGCATCACCGCATTTGCTGTGGACAGGGAAGCATGGCACAGTACCGCCCGCACACTGCACGAGTTGGACGATTTTTGCAGCAGGCACGATGGGGACTACACCTCGGTGTAGAAAAACATTACAAGGCATGGAAAATCTTCGACTTGGAGAGCAAGGAAACACTACCGGCACGTGATGTGATCTTCTACGAGAACCTCATCCTCAACCACTACCTTGACAGTATCGCTACTAATCAGGACCCGTCTGGTGGCTTCACTGTTGCACGGGCGTTCGCCCCGGAAGGCAAAGAAGCTGACCTGGACGAACAGAACATTCCGGACGCATCTGCGACTGCAGAACCTCTACCCTACTGCTCCGTCGACGTTCCGATGGACGATGACAACCCTCGCGACAGTGCAAACGCTGAGGTGTATTACCATTTCGCCGACAAGATTACGTTGCCCCACACCGAGTCGACAACAATGTTTCCGAATGCGTAGGGCCTGGTTTCCGACCTGACACTGAAGCGAGAGACGAAGAAGCGAAGATTGTCGAGTTACCAAGATTCTCCCTCTTCTGCGACAACGAATCGGCAATCATGATCGCCAACAAAAAAGGCTTTGTAGAAAACGGGTGAGCGAGGAAAGTGGCTCTGATAACCGGGTGTTGTGAATGAACAAGCAGAGTAACACGGAAATGAATATCAAAGTATTGAATAACTGATTAATGATACAAGGAATGGCAAGCCAAAATATATGAACACCAGAGCTAGTCTAGACGTGAGATATGAGAGTTTGGGAAAGGGTCGCGAAGTAACGAAGTGAGGCCCGGAGAACACCCGAAGGTCGAACTAGAAGGTCTGGAAAAGCCGAGGCGGTTCTGTTAGAAAGATCTGGAACCGAACCAAGGCTTCGTGTGAGTTCGAGCGTACGTGATAGCAATACGGCTCGGTAAGGAAGGGAAAATTCCTTACATTGACCTTTCATGTAACTGGAACGCGCCGCCTGGTAGATTCATTTTCTTCAAAGCCTGATGAGGTGTAGATGATAAACCCCTTTCACAAAACCTTGACTGGGCAGGACTGGGAATGCCCTTCCTGTCTAGGCTTCTGTAAAACCCCACAAAACCTCGTCCGTCGATCTTCTGCCGTTTGCACGCCACATTCTGGGCGCGGTACAGTATGAGAATTCGCGTTGGTCAACGTGGACTACGCAGGAATTCTGGGGGTTTGCCACACAGACCCATCCGCAGGAAAAGTTCACCGTTTGCGACAGGGTCCCTTGCGCGACATCATATACAATCGCAGATTTCCGATTTCCGGCTTCGCGTTGAGTTTCGCATGCCCTGAGCTCGAGCGAAATCTCCGGCGAGAACTCCGGAAGCTCTGTTACTGTCGCCAGCTCAACATACCCTGATTCTGTACACAGAAACGACTGTTGGCCCAACTCCGCATGAAATACCCCATTCTGAAACCTGTTTGTCCATTCGAGATTGGTCCCTAGAACGGCCATTCTGAATGGCCAGCAGCTCACTTTGAAACTAGCAACGCCTGTCACCGACTCCTTGTTCCGCTCTGTCGCCGACCCCGCTGCTCGGCTTAGACTCCATCCGCCAACGCTCTCCGGCGCCATCCCTTGGAGGCGAAAGGTTGCGACTGTCGCGTTCCCTCGTGTCAAATTCCCTAGTGCGGCGCGGATCCTCGCGAGCGGCCATGCCGCAATGGTAACCAGCGCGAGTCCAGCTGCTAGGAGTTCCACCGGGCTCGCGTTCGTGTTCGACGCGCACTCGCTGCGATGGCGGGCCACCAGCAACTTGCTGCTGAACGGCGCTGACTCGGAGTCCCAGTCGGACACCAGCAACCGCCGCAGATGGCGCTTGTTACAAGAGCCGTTCTGCCCGTCGCGCGCGAGACTGTGGACCACGGACGACCTGCCGCGCCTTGCGACGGACGACCTGCCCAGGCCGTGCGGGGAGACGCGTGCAGAAGTGGAGCGCCCAGTGGCGCGGGTATCCCTTGAGTCAACTCACAATCCAAGGGCCTCTGACCCTCGTTCCCCCTCCGACCCGCCTTCGTCATCCACGCTACAATCGCCGCCTGCAATCGGCGCAGCAGTGCAATCACCAAGAGCGGCAGAAGCAACACCAGCAGCAGCAGCACCAGCAGAAGCGTCGGAAGCAGCAGCAGGGGACGCGGCAGCACAGGGGCGGCGGCAAGCAGGTCCCTTCCTGGGCGACGAGCTGCTGGGCATGGAGCAGCTGACGGGCGTGGTGCGGGGCACCCTTCGCTTCTGCTGCTCCGATGACTCCCACTGGCCCCACGGCGACGGCTCGTTCCTATCCTCGGACGACCGTTGCAAGATCCGATCCCTCTGGGACCCCACGGAGTTTCATACGCATTTAGAGCAGCTGCTGACACGAAACCAGAAGCACGTCACGGTGACGTCCCTGCACATCCCCGCGACTCTCGTCTCTGACCAGCCGTGGCTGCTCAAGAGGCTGATGCGGGTCGTCTCGCAGTCGTGCGCCAGCCTGCAGTCGCTGTGCCTCCAGGCGCAGCCAGAGCGCGGGTGGTGTCCGTTGCACGAGGATTTGAGGGAGCCCAGGGATTGGGGATGGAAGAAGCCAGCTCAGCTGGAACAGGTGGGGCAGCTTATAACGGCTTGCCCCCACCTGCGCTCGCTACACTTCAACCTCAATAACAAATACATCGATATAAGTGAGGAAGTCGCACCGCTCCTCTCCCATCTCGCCCACCTCTCCCTCCCTCTCTGCGACCTCCCTCCCTGCCTCCTTCCCCACCTCTCCTCCCTCCGCTCCCTCCATCTCTCCCTCTCTGCACCCCACCATCCCCTCCTCCTCTCCGGCGTCCCCTTCCACTCTCTCTCCCGCCTCTCCCTCCTCCACCTCTCCCTTGGCTCTTTTGCCTCGGGGCTGTCCGAGCCTCTCTCCCCGGACCTGTTTGCTGGGCTCGGACCGAGCCTGCGGTCCTTGACTTTCCTCGTGTGTGCGAAGCAGAAAGGGCCCGCAGAGAAAAGGAGAAAATACCGTGATGGGAGAGCGGATAAGGGAGGGGATGGGGGAGGGGATGGGGGAGGAAAGGGGCAGAGGAATGGAGGAGGGAGTGGGAAGGAGGTGGAGGAGGATGGCGGATGGGTGGGGGACGCGTGGGGTCGGGAGGACGAGGTGGTGTGCTGGGTGCCTGGCTCGGTGTGGTCGCTCTCTCGCCTGCAGCAGCTGACCACCAACGTGGGAGGCGCGTGGGAGAGCACGGGACTCAATGCCCTCTTCCCACCCCATGCCTCTCACTCAACCCCTCCCTCCGCCTCCTGCTCCTGCTGCTGCTGCTGCTCCTCCTCCTCCTCTTCGTTGCACCAGCACCAGCAGCACCACCAGTGCCTAGCCTCCCTTCCTAGCCTCACCTCTCTCTCCCTCCCCTCTCACCGCACCTTCCCTCCGTGCCTCTCCTCCCTCTCCTCCCTCACTCACCTCTCCATCCCCCTCGCCGCCCCTCTCCTGTCCCCCCATTCCCTCGCGCTCTTCTCCCACTGCCCCCGCTTGACTCACCTGCACGCGTGCGGTGAGGGCCCCACCGAACCCGAATCTGGTCTCGCCGAGCCTCTATTCTGCCACGAAGCAGTCCCTTTCTCCGGCTCCCTCCGCCACGTGACCCTCACCGGGACAGCTGGCGTGATCCCATTGGCTGTATGGGGACGCCTGTGCCCCCAGCTGCAGACGCTCAAGATCCATGGCTCGCCCCACGTGGCGGTGCAGGGGCGGGGGGAGCAGATGGGGGAGCATTCTGGGGAGGGGGATGTGGGGCAGGGCGCATGTGGTGAAGGGGAGGACGCATGTGGTGCAGGTGGTGCAGCAGCGTGTTTCTTCCCTTTGCTTGAGGAGCTTGTGCTGCGCAGTGTGAGAAGCCATGGGCAGGCAGGGTCAGAGCAGCCGGCTCGGCAGCAGCAGCTGGCCCAGCAGGCGCATACTCTTGCATTCATGGGCCATCTGCCCTGCCTAACCCACTTGGCCATCGAAGATACTTCCCACCCCCCCCTGCACGCCCCCACCATACTCCCCGCCCTCCTCCCCAACCTCACCTTCCTCCGCGTCCACTTCCCCCCACCTGCCCCCCTCCCCGTGCTGCCTAAGCTGCGAGCGCTCATAGTCGGGTCGTACCCTCACACCTCGCGCTTCCTCTCCGCCCTCTCCCTCTTCCCCTCCCTCTCCTCCCTCCGCATCCTCAACCTCTCCATGCACAACTACCACTCCGCCCTTTCCTGCCCTCCCTCACTCAAATGCCTCCAAATTTGCCACTCCGCCACTCCTCTCCTCCCCAACTCCCTCCGCCTCTTCTCCTCCCTCACTCGCCTCGACCTCTTCCAGTGTGTGCCGCTCCGCGCCCTCCCCTCCTTCCTCTCCGCCTTCTCCTCCCTCGCCCACTTCTCCTTCGACCATGACTATTATCACCCAGTGGTTGTGCCCATGGGCCTTGAAGGGTACCTCCAGGGGAAGAGGTGGGCGCAAGAGAAGGAGGAGGGAGAGTGGAGGGAGTGGGGTGGGATGGAGAAGCAAGAGAGGAGATGGAGGAGGGAGTGGATGGGGGCAAAGGAGAGGAGGAGGATTCGGTTTCAGAGTGTGTTTAAGGAGTCATCGTTGAGTGAGGCGCAGAAGGAGGAGCAGAGGGAGTGGTGGATTCAGGTGGGGAAAGAGGAGGAGGAGGAGGGAGGGTACCAGTCGTTGCATCAGGGTGCAAGAGGAGAGGAGGATGACAAGCAGCAGCAGCAGCAGCAGCAGCAGCAGGCGGAGCAGGGGGCGAAGTTGGTGCGAGGGGCACAGAAGGTGGATCTGAGAGCCATAACGACGAAGCAGCATGGCACGAATCAAGACCCGCAAAACCACTCGCGGTTACCAGCAGAGGAGCTGCAGCATGGGCGGCATGACAGCAGCAGCACGAGCAGCAGAAGCGCTAACACCAGCTCCAGCACCAGCACTACCAACAATGGCAAGCCGCCGCCGCAGTTATCAGCAGAGGTGCTACAGGCCGTGCTGCAGCGGCTGCAGGGGCCTATGGAGGAGGCACGAGTGAGCGGTGTGTGCCGCGAGTGGCGCCGCTGGTACCGCCTCCACACCTCTTGCTTCGCCTTTGCCCTCCACCCCCTCTTGCTGTCCTGGGTTCCCCTCGCCCTGCTCCAACCCCCTCCTTCCTCCCCCTCCTCCTCGTCCTCCTCCTCCTCCACCTCCTCCTCCTTCTCTCTTAATCTAGTCTGCAGAAGCGGCAGCAGGAGGCGCGAGCACAGGATGACAAGTCTCAACGGTCCGCCCCTTTTCTCCTCCCCATGGCACCCCGCTGACTCCCCCTTCTGGGTCATCCACTCCCCCCCCTCCACCCGCTCCTTCTCCCTGCTCCCCTCCTCCTCCGCTCCCTTCACCATCCCCCCTCCCATCGCCCCCTGCTCCCTCTCCACCTGCTTCACACACCTGCTGCACAGGTGGCGTCCTTTGTCCCCCATCTGGTTCTCCCCCGTCTGGTTCGCCTCGCTCCCCTCGCCCGCCTCCCTCGCCCGGACCATTGCCCTCTACCCCAGCCTCTCTGCACTCGTCCTGCCCTTAGTCTCCACCGCTGCCCGCCCCCTCCGCCCCTCCCACGTGCGCCCTCTCCTCTCCGCTGCCGCCGCTCAGCCCGCCCTCTCCTCGCTGTCCGTGCTGCTGGAGGACGGGTATAGGGACTACTGGGAGCGGGGGTATGGGCGGGAGGAATGGCTGAAGCTGGGAGCAAAGGAGAGGGAGAGGGAGATGAGGCGATGGTGGGGCGAGGCGAACGGGGAGGTGGAGAGAGGGCTGTTTGCGGTGGTGAAGAGGTGCCGGGGACTGCAGCAGCTGCATGTGCAGGGGGAGAATCTCGCCAACAGACTAAAACTCCCTGCCAACCTCTTCCACCGCTGCCCGCAACTCACTGCTCTCTCCCTCCCCCTCTCCCGCCTCCCCGCCTCCCTCCTCTTCCTCCCTCGCCTCACCTCCCTCTCCCTTGCCCTCCCTGCAGATCACATGCCGCCCCAGTTCGCCCACTCTGCCCCCTTGGCGCACCTGCGCTCGCTGCGCGCACTCTCCCTGCACGTGCAACACATCTTCAGCCTCCAGTGCACCAGCATGGACGCCAGCAGCTGGAACAGCGTCTCACCCCACCTCCTGCTCGGACTGCCGTACCTCACCTCGCTCTCCCTCTCCCTCCCCACCGACACCATTCCTGATTCCTTCTCCTGCCTCACTGCCCTCACTCGCCTGAAAACCAACCTGTGGATCCCGGGACTGGAGGACGAGGGAGGGGTGGGAGAGGAGGGGGAGGAGGAGGTAGCGGAGGAAGAGGAGGCAGAGGAAGAAAGAAGGGTGAGGCAGGAAGAAGATGGTGGGTGTGATGACGAGGAGGAGAAGGACGAGGAGGAGAAGTACAAGGAGGAGAAGGACGAGGAGGAGGAGCGAAGCTATGGCCTTTACCATACAGACATTGATGGCAGACTGCTGCCTCTCTGCAACCTCACCTCCCTCTCTCTCTACACATCCTTCCCTCCGCTCATTGGCCACCTCACCCACCTCACCTCCCTCTCCCTCCCCCGCGTCTACGCATCATACCACGACCAACACCCCAACACCCCATCCTGCTCCCTCCACCGCGGCCTGTCTCGCCTCACTCGCCTGCAGGAGCTCTTCATTGGCTGCAGCAGCCGCTGCGACCACTCTGACACTGTCGCTTGTCGCTGTGGGAATTCTGGCTCCGCCTGCATTCCCCGCTTGCCCCGTCTGCGCCGCGTGCGCGTGCACTGCCCCGACGAGACCGTGAACGTGGCCCGCCTGCTCGCCAACGTGGCGGCGTCCCTGGAGCAGCTGGACGTGCGAGCCGACTACCGCAACTACTCCTCTGCAGATCTCGGATGGACGGCACTGGTGTTTCCAAAGCTCAAGGTGCTGCAGCTGGTGACCTCAGGGCCCGCTTCGTACGTGTACATGGCTCTCTTCCCTGCCCTAGAACACATGGCATTGGCAGGCAACCGCAGGGTGTCATGGGGGGTGGAGAAGGGTTTCTCTTCCAGCCTGCGCTTCTTGCACTTAACCTGTGCAAGGCTGTCTGGATTCTACAGTGACCCTCAGCTGACGCAGCTGACCTCGCTCACCACGCTGGTGGTGGACAACGCTGACTGCCGGGACTTGCTCGCATGCCTCTCCGCCTTCTCCTCCCTGCGCACCCTCCGCCTCTCCAACCTCACCAGGGGCTGCTCTGAGCCCTACCTCACCTGCCCCCCTCTCCTCGCCACCCTTCAGATCTGCCGCTCCGACCTGCCCCACCTCCCATCCTCACTCCTCAAATTCGCCCGCCTCAATCGCCTTGACTTGCTGCACTGGAGCTGCCTGCACTCCCTCCCGCGTTTCCTTTCATCTTTCACGTCGCTCCGCCATTTCAGAGTTACCTGCGATGGCCCCAGGCCCTTAGTGCCGGCATGCCTCGAATATTTTCTCAGGGACAGGGATTGGTACGAGTACTCGCCGTGTGTGTGGCAGCTTGAATAGAGAAGTTCAATGCTGTATTTATAAATCCCAGTAATGTAATTTCTGTTGATATGGTTCTTGCCGTATGTGTCTTACAAAGCAGGGCTTCAGATTGGTTTTAGGGCTGCTGATTGCTCAGGGTCGCCCGTGCGAGAACCCTGTTTTTCAGGGTCGGGTTTTGGGCGTGGCGAGTTTTGGGCGTGCCGACTAATCAGGCCTACATTTTTTTAGTTTCTGATCCTCACACTAATAGAGTGATTTTGGCGAAGGTCCAGTCACACTCCTCACACCTGCTCCAGCTCACCATCAGAATTTCTAGGCAGATGGTGGCTGTAGAGAAAATCTGGCAGAAACGGGCAGTATTGTATAGAATGTACATCTTTGTAAATGCGAGTGAGGGTGAAAGAGGAAAACTGGAACGGGCTGGAAGAGTGGGACGGGCGGGTGGGGAAGCCACTATCGGGGATTGCATGGAGTGAAGTGGAGCTAGCTGGCGGCAGCAGCTTGCGGGTTTGGAGCCACCTGGCGGAGGATGGGAGAAGGTCGGGGATCGGCCGAACCTGGGATGATAGCTGGGGTTGGTTACTTTGTTTGTGCCGCTTTCGTGTGCAGGTGGCCAGCTGGACACGCAGGTTCATGGCAGGATGGATGCTGCTGATCGTCGATTGGCTGACAGGCCAGGCTGCCTCCCTTCTGCTCCAGCAGTGGGATGGGAGAGCTGTCAACCTATACATATACTGTTATGTAGAAGTTATAGGCTAGATAGGGTATGTTCTTAGAGGGTACAACCCAAATGCTATATCTCCCCTGTTCTCCCTTCCTCTAGTCATTCTTTCTAGTCTTAACAAGAGCTAGCTAGGTAGAGAGGTACAGGAGATGAAGGGGGAATATAGGCTTGTCGAGCGAGTGTAGTGTAGAGCCACTTTTTGTATGTTTTTGCTTTAGTTAAATTGTTGGGATTCACTCTGACAGAACTAGATGGCGCCGACATAAACAAGAAGTGCTTGGTGAGAGTATGGTAGCTGGTTAGAAGGCTTTTCCATACATACAAAAAGTCTATGCCGCTACAATCTGGGAAGGAGTACGCGAAGGAGTGGGAGATGGATAAGTATAGGTTAGAGGAACCGTCGCTCACAAGAAAGGAGGGTGAGCCGGTTGGAGGACAGGAAGATGTGGGCTCTCAGAGCGAAAGCCACGTCAGGGAACACTTGTCGAAGGAAGGCCCACATGGCACAAATCCCGCTCCAGAGGAGGAGGGGAACGAGATGGAGAAGGAGTGGGCAGAAGACCTGAAACGGGTAGCGGCAGCAGCCAAAGAAATACCAGCGGAGTGCCTCCTGGCACGGGACGGCAGAAGAGGTCGGAGGGAGTTGCTGGTGATACACACAGCTGCCAAAAATTGAGGTCCCTGAACGCTTTTTGGGTGATGCGACGCGGGGGGCTAGCCTAAAAAACTACATCATGCAGCTGGAGAATGTGAAGGCGCGATGGGAGAAGGACGAGTTGTCACTAGAGGAGTTCTTTCGAGGACTCGCAAATACCTTGACCGGAGAAGCAGAGCCGTGTTACCGTATCTCTCATCGTGAACTGCTACAATGGACAGCGGGGGCACCGCCGGGAGAAAGGGACCCGAAAGAGATGTTCCTGCTGATGCTGAATGAGCTGTTTCCATTACACACGCCAGAGCAGGTGCGAGAGTTCCGGGATTTCAGGAGCTGTGTGAAAGAGTCCCTGCTCGCATACTACGGACGGCTAATAGAGCTCGGCGAAGATATGCACTGCCTGAACCAGTGGCGCCTGATCATCAAGTTCCTGGCGGGGCTGAGTCCCGAGCTTTAGCAGGACGTACGGAGCAGAACCTTTGATATGGAATTTGGTGCCACATCACGAGAAGCATACGAGGTAGCACGGCGGGTGGAGACAGGCCGACGGCTCTTTGAAGCCGACCGACAACCAGAACGTCAGACAGATTGCAGGAGGCCCGCGTGGGTGGCGACGGAAGTGTCAGAATCGGACGGATCGGAACGGGGTGGCAGTGAAGCCCGCAAGTGCCACAACTGCAGCCAGCTTGGACATTACCGTCCTGATTGCCGCAACCTGCCGGCCTGTTTAATCCGTGGAGAGACCGGCCACTTACGACGAGATTGTCCAGACTCGCCGACGTGCGCGAAGTGTGGTCGACAGGGATACAAGGAACACGATTGCTACTCACAGCGGAAAGGAAACAAGCTCGGGGTGGAGCGGCAGAGTTCCGTGCCAAATTTGACAAACTACAGCAGCGGCTGGCTGAGCTAGAAGGAGGGGAGGAAAAGAAATCGGCCGTGTTTGCGCAAGAGGAGGAGGGAGGGAGCGATGGAGAGTTCGCGCTGATGGCCTGGCCAACACGAGAGCGAGAGGAACTGGGACTGCGTAGCGGAGGAAGGCGACTAGAGACACGGCGACCGCAAGGACAAGCAGCTCCACAAAGGCTGGCGGTAGCCGCAACTGAAGGAGAAGGGACCGTGGCGCGCCGACACCCACTGGAAAGCCTCAGGTGCCAAGCATCCGTGCTGGTAGTGTAGGCAGGGGTGTTGGCGGTGGGAGGAATCCCCGCGAAGCAAGCTATAGTAGATACAAGCACGCACCACGTGCTGATAGGCAAGCGGTTGGCCGAATAGTTGAAGCTAAACCAGCAGAATAGACGGATCAACGAAGGTTACCTGCTCATGACGGCAGAAGGAGGGGCGGCAAAACCATGACCTACCGAGTGCAAGAAGCAAGGACCAACAGGGCACCTGCCGATGTGCTTCATCAAGTGAGAACCGAGAGAAGCGTTCCAGGTAGTGACTCCCACAACAGCGGAAGAAGTGGGCGTGTGGGAGTGGCGTGAGTACGAAGCGGAGAAGGCCAGCCGAGAGGAGCGAGTGGAACGGTGGGGGCCGAACTTGGACCTGAAGGAGCTGTGCCTCGACACTAAGGTGCTACAGCGGCCGATAGTGCTGCTAGAGCTCTTTGGGGGCTGGGGACAGGACTGGCAGCACCAAAGAAGGCGGGACTGACGGTCGAGAAGTACATCTACGTAGAGCCAGACCTTATAGCAAATTGCATGGCATGGCAGCACATCAGACTTCTACAGGAGCGATAACCATTTCAGTTAACTGCTGAAGCAGTAGAAGCGGGTGTAGTATGGAGGTGTGACGGTGTGAAGAAGATAGACGAGAAGCACCCTGGAGCAGTGGCAGCAGGTGGATCTAGTGATAGCATGATGGGAATGCCAGAGCTACTCATGCGCCGGGGGAGGGCAGGGCATGCAGGACCCATGAAGTAGGCTGCTCCATGAGATGGCGAGAGTGCTGCACCTGATCAAATAGCGACAAGGGGAAGTGCTGTACATTTTAGAGAACGTGGACATGACGCAAGACCCTCGGGAAAAGGTGCGGAAGGCACATAAGGAGGTGACAGGCGTGTTGGGAGCAGGAGTGACTTGGGACGCAGTTCAGACAGGCAGCCGATCGTACAGGGTTTGGACCTACTGGCAGAATGGCCTACCAGAGGCAGCCGTGCGCTACTACCTATCCGTGATGGAAAGGCCAAGGACGAGACGGGTAGAGGATATCTTGGAGGCTAGGAGGAAGTTGGCACCAGTCCTGGAGAAGGACCACGAGTCACAGTACAGCTGCGATGTGATTGGGCAGCCACACGAAGAAGAAGAAGAAGAAGAAGAAGAAGAAGAAGAAGAAGAAGAAGAAGAAGAAGAAGAAGAAGAAGAAGAAGAAGAAGAAGAAGAAGAAGAAGAAGAAGAAGAAGAAGAAGAAGAAGAAGAAGAAGAAGAAGAAGAAGAAGAAGAAGAAGAAGAAGAAGAGGGCACGGTTGACACAGTGGAGGACAGAGGAGAAATGGCATGGCGATAGAGGTAGAAGAAGGAGCGACCAAGGGCCAAGCTGAAGGAGGGGCGCACGAACCAGAAGGAGAGCCACAACCAAGGCAAGGAACAGAGACGGACATGCACCCGGCCAGGTAGCGAAAGGCGTAGAAGGGAAAGAATGTGAGATGACGAGTGCAAAGAAAATAGCGCAATGGGACATCGGGGAAGCGATGATAGAGGCGGGGTGAAAGGCAATAGAAGAGCTGCTAGGAAAATATCAGACCAGTTTTGCCTACATTTTAGACCAGTTTGGGAAGTGCACCACGACTACCATGTGGCTGCCACTGACCTCGGAGATATCGGTGTACCAGAGGCGTCGTTGCATGAGGCCACGGGACTTAGCCATCTGCACCGAGAAGTGCAGGGAGCTGCTAGCAGCAGGGCTCATAAGTCCATCAACATCAGACTACGCAGCAGCTACAGTGATAGTTGCATGCACGGACCTAGCAGGAGAGGTGGTATCACATCGTATGTACTACCGAGGGCTGAATAAGGTGACGGTAGCAGACAAGTATCCCACTCCAATGGCGGACGAGATCTTCGCCCGGCTGCATAGCGCTCGAATCTTCTCGACATTGGATCTCAGACAGGGCTTCAACCAGGTTCTGGTAGCTGAGGAGGACATGCGGAGGTCAGCATTCCATGGGGCTGATGGCCTCTACGAATGGAACCACGTGCCTCTCGGCCTACGGAATGCGTCCATAGTCTTTCAACGCACGATGGATGTGGCATTGAGGGGAGTGGCAGCAGCCGCCTGTTGCATAGATGATGTCATAGTCTTCCGCGAGAATGAAGAGGCACACATGCGGGACGTGGAGCAGAGTGATAACAGCGGTGAGAATGATGTGCCACAAGGGCAAGTTCAGCTTTGGACACAAGGCATTGAGCTATCTGGGGTTCGAGGTGACTGAGGGCAAGCTGGAAAACCAAAAGACGAAAGTGGAAGTGTTGGACAGGGTGGTGGCACCCAAGGACCGAAGCACGCTGCGAGCCCCGATAGGGTTCCTAAACTACTATCGCAAGTTTATCCCATACTTCAGCAAATGCTTGGCGCCACTGAACAGCCTCTTGCGGGAAGATCCATAGTGGGAATGGGAAAACGAGCAGAAATAAGCGGTAGCAGAAGGATGGGGCGGTGCTGGAATTGCCACGGAAGGACCAACCATACGTGCTGTACACAGACTGGAGCACCGGAATGGGAGCGGTGATCTGCCAAGTGGTGGATGGTCTGGAGAGGGTGGTGGCCTTCTCCAGTCGCAGCTGCAACGCGGCAGAGGCAAACTACTCATCATATGAGGGCGAGGGGCTGGCGGTGGTATGGGCAGTGGGGCACTTTCGGGTGTATCTGCAAGGAAGACCATTACGCTGGTCACCGACCACCAGCCCCTACTCTGGCTCAAGCAAAATGAAACACTTACAGGGAGAAATGCATGCTGGGCAATGAAGCTGCAGGAGCACGAGTTCCAGGTCAAACACCGCCCCGGCAAGACCATGCAGCATGTTGATGGACTGTCCTGTAACCCACCATGGGAGCGACCATCGGTGGGCCTGATGGTGCTAGAAAAGGAGGCAGAAGGAAAGGGAATGGCTGAAGAAGAGCGGAAGAGAGGGGCGATGGACGTCTGGGAAGAAAGTCTTGTAGTGGATTAAGGTCGAGACTACAAGGCGGCTCAAGTCAGTGAAAGAGCTAGGGCGAGAGGTCAGCACTACCGGTGGTATCAGGGGCAGCTGCAGCTGAAGACGAAGGATGGATGGAAGGGGGTATCGCACCCAGAGGATGGATAGGGATCATTAAGGAAATACACAACAAAATGGGGCACTATGGGCCACTGCGCACGCAAGAACTGGCACAGACTGGTTGGTGGTGGGACGGCGTGCGGAAAGAGATCAGGGACTAAGTGGAGCTGTGTGAGGCGTGCATCAGGAACCGAATAAATCTGGAGCACGAGAAAGCAACACTCAGCCCACTGCAGATTGTCGGTCTGGGATACCGATAGTCCATAGACCTGGTGCGTGAGCTGCCAGTCAGCAGGAGGGGCAGAAGGTACATATTGTTGATGATAGAGCACACCAGCAAGTGGGCGGAAGCGAAGGCACTGGTGAGCAAGGCGGCATCAGGAGTAGCAGAAGCCTATGAAGAGATGGTGCTGACTCAATTTGGCGCGTGTGGGGAGGTGGTGACTGACCAGGAGTTCCAGGGAGAGTTCCAGCAGCTGCTGACGCAGTGCGGGTTCAACACAGGGTGACATCGTACTACCAGCTTATGGAGCGACTGGTGCAGACACTGAAGAAAGGGCTCAGGGCGTATGGGGAGGCTGGAAAGGAGGGTTGGGACATGCAGCTGTCCTGGGTGATGGCGGGGTACCAGTTCAGCAGACAGGAAGCCTTGAGGGACATGTCCCCCTACTATTTTCTCTTTGGGAAGGAGCCAGTGCTGCCAGTTGCAGCTCCGAAGCTGCTGACTAACACCGTGACAGCAGGAACGGCAGAGAACTAGGTCGTCGTGGCAGACGCTAGGGCTCAGTACCTGAAAAGCCTGCTGCCTGCGGCACTAGAGAGCCTGCAGGTGGCAAAGCGGCAGGACATTCATCGCTACAAGCAGCGGCAGGGACAAGAAGGAAAAGGAAAGGCACCTGCATTGGAGGTAGAGGAGGAAGTATACATGCGGAGAGTGAAAGGAGACACATAAGACGTGGGTGTGACCCACCAGCGCTGGAGAGTGAAAGACGTGCGCGAGTCAGGGGTGATTGTACTAGAAGATGAGAAAGGATCATGCCACAAATGTGGCCCGGCTGCCGGGGCAGGAAAAGGGTTCTCAAGACTGGCTGAAGGGGAGACAGCTGGTCCGGCAAGCGGCGGTAAGGACTACCAGGGTCCCATGACTCGAGCAAGGGCAACAGCAGAGCACAGTAGCGGGCAAGAGAGGGTTGAACCGAACCAGAGCAAGAAGGAGGTGCAGGGAGGGGCACAAAGGAAAGGATAGAAGCACACGAAGGGCAAGGGAGGCGAGGTGTAAGAATAAGACAGGAGGAGAGGAAGAATGACAGGAGCGAGGCAGCTCAGTGCAGTCGGGAAGCAGGGTAGAGAGGGACGACAGCTGTCAAAATTTCTAGGCGGATGGTGGCCGCAAAGAAATGCTGGCTGAAAGGGGCAGTATTGTATACAATGTACATATTTGTAAATGCGAGTGAGGGTGAAAGAGGAAAACCGTAACGGGCTGGAATAGTGGGACGGGCGGGTGGGGAAGCCACTATTGGGGATTGCATGGAGCTAGCTGGCAGCAGCAGCTTGCGGGTTTGGAGCCACCTGACAGAGGATGGCGGAGGATGGGAGAAGGTCGGGGATCTGCCGAACCTGGGATGATGGCTGGGTTTGGTTACTTTGTTCGTGTCGGTGGCCATATGTATGTGTGCAGGTGGCCAGCTGTACAAGCAGGTTGATGGCATGATGGATGCTAATCGTTGATTGGCTGACAGGCTAGGCTGCCTCCCTTGAAGGCTTTGAAAGGCCAATCATAGGCTAATCATTGAATGGCTGCTAATCGTTGAAGGCAGGCCCAGCCCAGGCATGGTCTACAACCACGAAAAGCGAGATTGGGAGGAGCCGACGGCACTAGAGCGGGAGTTGGCACTGGGCATGGTGCCTAGAGCAACGGCGGCAGAGGGGAATGATGGAATGGCAGCGCTGCAGAGCACTGGGGAGAGCAATGGATGTGTAGGCAGTGTCGTGGATCTTCCACACAATTGATGTGCAAATGGTGCGACTACAACTGGAGAAGCGGGTCCATACCATCAGCCAGCCAGAAGTAGCGACACCAGGAGCGAGGTTTGCAAGAGAGAACCATGTCAGGTGCAGAGAGGAGCTGGAGATTGAGGTGAAGGCGATCAACCAAGACGGATGGCCACCTGCAGCTGACAGAAGGAGGCTGCCGTGCATGAGAGGAGTCTTCCCGCATGCACCGACTTACGCTCTGATGGCATCGGAAGCGGTAGAGGTGGCAGCGTCAGCTGTGGCAGAGCACACCTGGCAGATTGGAGATGGTCTGCCGCAAAGCCAGGCAGATGAGATGCGACGCTTGCTAGAAGAGAGGAGAGCGGCATTTGCCTTCACCTTGAAGCCGCAAGGCAAGTGTACCAAGGGAGAGTTGAAGATCAAGCTGGTGAGCGAGAGCCCAAGCTATCAACGCAGGAGGTGCATGAGCCCGGGCGACGGGGCATTATGTCGGGAGAAATGCAAGGAGTTGCTAGATGCCGAGTTAATACGCGAGTCGGAGTCTGAATATGCAGCCACAATGGTGGTGGCCACTAGAATGGACGTGGCAGGGGAGGAACATGGTAAGCGGATGTGGGGGGAATACCTTGACCTGAACAAGCTGACGAAGCCTGACAGGTACTCTACGGCATTAAACAGGCTCCACGCTTGTGGCAGCAGTACCTTCACGCTCAGTTACTTGCTGGCCGGTTTTGACAATTATCGTACGATAAGAGAATGTATTTACTCGCCGACGGCCCTAACTACATTCTGCTCATCGCTTATGTCGACGACTTACTCTACGTCAGCACCACGGAATCTCTCGCTACTGCCTTCGAACAGAAAAATCAACAACACCTACAGATCACCATCACAGCTACTGTCACACAGGTTCTCGGCCTAAACATCCACCGCACACCAACTGCTATTCATCTTACCGCCTCAAAGTTTGCTGCTACACTAGCCGCACGATTTAACCTCACACCTTCGACATTCGCTACGCCTTTCTGCTCTCTGCCTACAGATTACAAACCCGATACAACCCCGCTTAACAGCACTGAACTTCAATTCTATCAGCAGCAGCTGGGTTGTCTTCTATTCTGAGCCGTCACATGTCGCCTAGATCTCGCCTATGATGCTAGCCAGCTCGCGCAATATCTGCGTCGACCTTAGGGGGAGAATCTGGTAGATCTCCTACGTGCCCTACAGTATTTTATTTCGACACCCGAAGTCGGACTTACCTACCAAGTCGCCACTACGAAAACTCTTTATCTTAACGGGTATGTCGATACTGATCATGCAGTAGATACTTCTCATCGTCGATCTCACACCGGATTCATCTATCGTCTCGAACCTATCGGGACCATCTCCTGGAACTCTACAAAGCAAGAGCTCATAGCACTATCATCTGCTGAAGCCCAGTTTATAGCTGCTTGCACAGCTACTCGTAAAGGTCTCTATTTGCAAGAGCTACCGATGAAGCGAAATTGACGACAAGTACACAATTCACCTTGCAGTGCGACAAACGGAGTGCGATCAAAATCGCACACCAGCCTGGCTTCGCAAACAGGACGAAACATATTTAGCTACGATATTTTTTCGTCAAGGATGAAGTAGAGAAGGGGAGGATGCGATCCATCTACTATTCGATCAATGAAATGGCTGCAGATTTTCTCACCAAGAAGTTGACACGTCAGAAGTTCCAGTACTGCAGCGAGCTCTGTGGAATCATCAAGAAGTGACACTATCAGATTTCCAGACATGAAGGGGAGTGTTGTGATAAAATCGCACTTCAGCATTTCTGTAAGTAGTTCCGATAGATATTATCGAGTTATACTGTAGTTAGCATATGTAGAATGACGTCAGCAAATAGCGCTCATCTGGATGATTACGTCAGCAGGCCGTTTCAGTCACGCGAACAGTTACACCCCTTTTAGTAGCGATTAGAGCGCATAGCGCGAATAGCTTTAGAACAAGTACACTACCGAACATGTACTTCTCGTAGATGTAAAAGTAGCCTGTCTCTCTACAAACTTGTTCTTCAGTAAATTTCGGACACCACTCACAAGTTCTAAGACTTCCATTGTCTTTCTAGTCTACCATTCCAGCAAAGATCATTGCTCAAGTCTTGAAGTATCACAAGGTTGTACACTAACTCTAGTGTTACAACTTGTTAAATACTGGCGGTTACTGGAGGTACTTTTAGTATTCGTTTCTACTTACTTATATTTGCAGATTTTATACTTAGTCTTCTGCATCATTTTACAAATTTTTACAGTCCCCATTTTACCACGTCGTAAAACGAATTTGAGGCCGTGGAGGCAACTATCATTAGTGACTGATTGTGAGTAAAGCAATCTTAGATTCTACAACAGAACGAATGGTACATCGCAAAAAAGGTGTGCTCGCAAAACGATTGCGTAGCATTCGAGCGAATGCTTTGCAAACGTTTTGCGAACATGTGGGTGAAAATTCATGGCGGACTAAGATCAGAACACTTGGCGAATGCTTGGGCAACATTTCCCGAAACACTTTTTGGTTCACGACAGCGAATGCTTAGAGGTGTCTTTTCGGTAATCTCCGTGGTTCGTTTACAAATGCATGGCGGTGTTCTTTCTACAACTTTTGCAGTAAACATGTAAATGCATAGAGAAGTTTATGCTCACCATTTTTAGTATTCAGCATGATTTGTTGCAAACGTTTGGTGGTGTTTTTCATGGATCCGTTTTTGCAGGCTGCAGTACCCTTTTGGGCATGGTTCAGTACAATTAGGGCATGCCTCGTTTGGATTTACTTATAATGCAACAAGCAAATTATTTGATATATTAAAAAAAACATCTACACCACAGTACACAACCACTATGGCCCAACCGCCCTTGCCTACCAGCACCCCTATGTGGGTCCCGCACTAACACAAAGAGAAACTGAGCGGCGGCACACCAGGAGCAGCAATTCTTGAAACTGGATTCGAATTCCTGCACGTTACGTTCAGAACTTGTTATCTCGAAATTAATCCAAGGTCGAAATCACCAACAATAAGGACAATGCTTACAACAACGAAGTAGCGCGACGCTGGATATTGAGTCCTGCACATTAGGTTCAAACATTGTAATCAAATTAGTTATATTCCATACGATAGCAATTACAAGAGCCAGCTTACCGGAGGAAATAGCTCGTGGTAGGCTACAAATTTCTGCACGTCATACGAGACATTGTTGTGAAATTAGTCCGACGATCAAATGACCAGCGAGACTTACAATTGGACTTACATGGGGAATTATCTCGATGTTGGACAGAGTTACATAGCTAGCTGCGATAAAGACAAGCATCGTGAGGACACATGCAAATCATTAGTTTGATTGATACGTCAAGTAACAAATGCCTTCATACCCCCATGGCGTGCTCTGTGTGCCCGTATCGTGCGTGCATGGCGCCCTCCACCAGCAGCCCCGCCTGGAATCGCCCCGCCCACCACTCCGACGCCGGGCGACTACCCACCGCTGTCACGCCCGCACTGCTTGGAGAGAGGAGGGGGTGGCAGGGGGCGGAAGCGGGAGGGTGGAGTGACGGTGTGCGCAAGAGTCGGGGAAGAGCGCACAAGACATGGAAGAACAGAATGGAGGCTGCACTCCTTGTGGCGGCTGCACTCCTCGTGGTGGCTGCACTCCTCGTGGCCGCCTCACCATGAGGGCCACGCGTGCACAGCACACTCACACGATCACACGTATCAACGTGCGAACGCCACACTCTCCCCCACACTTCCTTGCCCTGTCATGCAGCAGGCCCTTCCCACTGCCCCCCACACTCGCACGTGCCTGCGAATGCCCTCTCATGGGCCTCTCTACTCCAGCAACCCATCCGTGGCACCTGTATGATCCCCCCCTCTCCGCCTGGCCATGACTGTTCACCTGTAGTCGAAGTAACGGTGCAGGGAGGCGAGGGAGGAGGAGAGATGGCGCGAGGAGAGAGACTCGTGGTGCTGCCACAGATGCACCTGATGCCATGCACCCACGCCATGCACCCATGTGATGCCATGCACCCATGTGATGCCATGCACCCATGTGATGCCATGCACCCATGTGCCATGCGCCCATGCCATGCCATGCAGCCATGTGATTCCATGCAGCCATGTGAAAGAAAGAGGTGAGTAAAGGCAAGGAGAGTGGTAGGTCGCATGGAGAGGCGTGGCGTGCAAGAGCCAAAAGGGGGTGGCATGGGCACGCAACAGGCAGAACAGAGGGCACACGGATGGGCTGCCAGGGATGGCTTCACACCGCCATGCATATAGCAAGGCACATGTATGCACCTTGGGTGGCAGGTCGTGCGCATACGCCATGGCGCTCACGTCGTCTGGCAGCGCACCACCCATGGCGCCAGCATGCCCCCCTTCACTGCTCCTCGGGCCTGCTGCTGCTGCGCCCAACCTGCAGCGCACACACGATGGACGGATGGATGGGGCATGCGCGTGAGAAGGGGAGTGCACGAGAGCGGATGCTCTCCATTCCGCTCTGCCCCCTCCACCTTCCCACACACACTACTAGCCATGCCTCTCTGCACGAGTCGCGCCGCACCACTGCTGCGCCAAGCACACACGTGGCAAGCACACACATGGCAAGCACAGCTCCAGGGGCGAGGGGGAGAAAGAGCAGCTGGGACGAGCGAAAAGGGAGAGAGGGCACGAAAGGGGGATCGAGACGGGCATAGACGGAACGAGTACAGGAGAGAGGAAAAGGACAGTGGCGAGAAGCGAAACAAGGGGAGAGATGTTTCACCACCGTGCTCGCATCTGCTGGCGTCCGCGCACCTGGTGGCCGCCTCCATGCGCGCATCTAGGTACTCCGCCAGGCGCCCCGCCTCCCGAAGATACCGCTTCTGCGTGCCGCCTCCTCCCCCTCGCCCCTCCTTACTCTCCCGCCCCCCCAATGGCGCATTAGCTCATGAACATGCAGATAAGAATGACATGGGTGAACAAGACTAGTCACCTACGAGCTGCTTGAAACGATAGACCATCGTGAAACGAGATCCTCAGCATAGGGCACACTAAGAACGACCATGGTAATCGAAGCCTGTGGGAGAGGAAGGAGCTGCTCACTAGGGGGCGCGAAGGCGAGAATGGGAGCTGAAACTGATGCAGATAGAACTGCCGAGGGCTATTATTGTAAGTAACGTCTAGCTGGAAGGCATGAGAGGGCGCAAGGGGGCAAGTAAGGAAGGGATCAGAAGTGTGTGGTGGGCTGGAGTGCTGGCATGTGGGGTGCAGCGTGGTGGGCTGGGTGGTTGGGGCGAGCAGGTGGTTGAGCTGGATTAGCCGCTCTGGAACCACTTGGCAGATTTTGATTGGTTGGACGAGGTGCAGGGGCTGAGTTGGATGAATAAATTTTGTTGGGTTCGGTTGCAGGTGAAGGGTGGGGGCAAAGGGTGTGTGATTGGTCAGCACGTCATTTTGTGAATAGGGGCGTGTTTCTACAGACCCGAATATCAAGCAAATAGGACCTGAAATTTTGGATCCCAGAATCCGCGCGCTCTATAGCACGCTGTAATTTGCGATTCAATTCGGTTCAGTTTGGTATTCACAAATTTCATAAAGCCGTGTTTTGCACCGATTCCGTTGGACTACGCCCTTCTTGGTGGTTGGATGGAGGTGTTGTAGCCAACACTTGTTACTATATATGCTAAGACGTTTTCGATATATCTCAGTGTGTGTCTTGGATTTGTTTAGTAGATTAAATCGCTTTCCATGGGAACTTGACTTTCTGAATGTATCTAGACTAATATGACTTTATGCTAAAGATAAAAAGCTACTCTTGTTGCCAAAATTGGTGCCAAGTTCATGTACTCTTACAGAACGACCGACAAGCCGTTCATAACCTGAAAAGGTCACATATATATGTGGCAGGAAGAATGTAACAAACTTGAGGGAGAGAAATTGCGACCTCAAAATTCAAGTTGGCTTTACAACCCTGGACCAACTCAGTTACAAGGTGTCGTTCACATATGTAGGGTTACATAATTTCCATTTTCTGCAGCCGTCGTAGATGATGCTAGAGAAGAGACATGGTTAGCATTTGCCAATAACGGCTGAATGTCTGAATGCGTGGCCGCACGGAGATCACCCACAGAATGTGGTTTGTTGAGAGATGCACAGGGGAGTGAGTGGATAGGTTTGGGGTGAAGTCTGGCTTTTAACGGAGAGGTTGTCCAAGGTGAGCTTGACTGGCAATCATGTGCCACCCGGTAGGCTGCGAGAGAGCGGGGAGGAGGGGAGGGGGGGAGGGGGGGGGGGGGGGGGGAGAAAGAGATGGGGGCATACGTTAGTGGGGGGGCGGGGGGTTGAGAGGGGTTAGTTATAGAGTGTTTACTGCCTGTCCTGCCGGGATCCCGCTCACACTTACTGCCCTCTCCCCCTCCCCTGCTTCATGCCACTCCCCCTCCTCTGTCCTCATGCCTCTCCCCCTCCCCTGCCCTCATGCATCTCCCTCTCCCCTGCCCTCATGCGTATCTGCCTCCCCTCTCCTCATGCCTCTTTCCCTCCCCATCTCCTCCAGCTGTCCCTGCCTCTCACGCCCTCACGCCTCTCCCACTCCTCTGCTCTCACTCCTACCCCCCTACCCTCACTGCAATCCATCTTTCCCCACTCTCCTGCACTCACGCCACTCCCCCTCCCCTACCCTAACACCCTCTCCCCCTCCCATGCCCCTCACGCCTCTTCCTCCCCCGCCCTCACGCCTCTTCCCCTCCCCATCTCCTCCGGGCTGCACTCTCCCTTTCCCCACTCCCCTACTCGTACCCCTCTTTCCCTTCCCTTCTCTCACCTCTCGCTCCCTCCATGGCTCTTGCGCCTTCCCACATCCCCCCCTATCACGCACCTCATACCTCCATGCTCTCCCATCTCTCCCCCTCCCCTACTCTTACGCCTCTTCCCCTCCCCTGCACTCACGCCTGCTCTCATGCCTCACTCTCTCCCTGCTCTCATGCCTCACTCCCTCCCTGCTCTCGTGCCTCACTCCCTCCTTGCTCTCATGCCTCACTCCCTCCCTGCTCTCACGCCTTCCCCCTCCACTGCTCTCGTGCCCCTCTCCCTCCCCTCTCGCCTCTCCCGCTCGCTACTATCTGTTGTCTTCCCCATCCCTGCGGCCTCGCTTTCTTCCCTGCTGCTGCGCCTTGAACCTTTATCTGTTTTCATTCAATGAGAAGGCAGGGGATTGCGGCGCGCGAAAAAGCGGGTAACACGTTACAACGTGGGAAAGTGGGAAGCGACCCGCAAGCGAAAGCGGGAAGCGGTCCGCGAGGTGAAGCGGGAAGCGCTAGTCGCTACCGGGGGAAAGCGGGATGTGAAAAGGGGGGAATGGCAGAAACAAGAAGCGGGGGAAAGCGGCATGCCGGAAGCTAGGGGAAGCGGGTGGCGGGAAACAGGGGAGAGAGGCAGCAGCGGATTAGCGAGGGCAAGCGGGGTGCGGGTCGCAAGGGAATGTGGGAAGCATGGGAATGCGCGAAGCATGTGAATGCGGGGAGCACGGGGAGCATGGGAATGCGGGGAGCATGGAATGAGGGGAGCATGGGAAAGCGGGGGCATGGGACAGCGGTGAGCATGGGAATGCGGGGAACAAGGGAAAGCGGGATGCGGGGAGCAAGGAATGCGGGGAGCATGAGAATGCGGGGAGCATGGGAATGCGGGGAGCATGGGCAAGCGGGGTGCAGGGAGCAAGGGAATGCGGGGAGGATGGGAAAGCGTGGTGCGGGGAGCAAGGGAATGCGGGGAACATGGGAATGGGGGATGTGGGGAGCAAAGAAATGCGGGGAGCAAGGGGATGCGGAGAGCAAGGGGATGCGGAGAGCATGGGAAAGCGGGGAGCAAGGGAATGCGGAGAGCATGGGAAAGCGGGATGCGGGGAGCAAGGGAATGCGGGGAACATGGGTATGCGGGGAGGATGGGAAAGCAGGGTGCGGGGAGCAAGGAATGCGGGGAACATGGGAATGCGGGGAGCATGGGAAAGCGGGGTGCGGGGAGCAAGGGAATGCGGGTAACACGGGAATGCGGGGAGCATGGGAATGCGGGATGCGGGGAGCAAGGAAATGAGGGAAGCATGGGAATGCGGGATGTGGGGAGCAAGGAAATGCAGGGAGCAAGGGAATGCAGAGAGCATGGGAAAGCGGGATGCGGGGAGCAAGCAAGGGAATGCGGGGAACACGGGAATGCGGGGAGGATGGGAAAGCGGGGTGCGGGGAGCAAGGGAATGCGGGGAACACGGGAATGCGGGGAGCATGGGAATGCGGAGAGCATGGGAAAGCGGGATGCGGGGAGCAAGGGAATGCGGGGAACATGGGAATTCGGGGAGGATGGGAAAGCGGGGTGCGGGGAGCAAGGGAATGCGGGGAACATGGGAATGCGGGATGCGAGGAGCAAGGAAATGCGGGGAGCATGGGAATGCGGGATGTGGTGAGCAAGGAAATGCGGGGAGCAAGGGAATGCAGCGAGCATGGGAAAGCGGGATGCAGGGAGCAAGCAAGGGAATGCGGGGAACATGGGAATGCGGGGAGGATGGGAAAGCAGGATGCGGGGAGCAAGGGAATGCAGGGAACATGGGAATGCGGGGAGCATGGGAAAGCGGGATGCGGGGAGCAAGGGAATGCGGGGAACATGGGTATGCGGGGAGGATGGGAAAGCAGGGTGCGGGGAGCAAGGAATGCGGGGAACATGGGAATGCGGGGAGCATGGGAAAGCGGGGTGCGGGGAGCAAGGGAATGCGGGTAACACGGGAATGCGGGGAGCATGGGAATGCGGGATGCGGGGAGCAAGGAAATGAGGGAAGCATGGGAATGCGGGATGTGGGGAGCAAGGAAATGCAGGGAGCAAGGGAATGCAGAGAGCATGGGAAAGCGGGATGCGGGGAGCAAGGGAATGCGGGGAACATGGGAATGCGGGGAGGATGGGAAAGCGGGGTGCGGGGAGCAAGGGAATGCGGGGAACATGGGAATGCGGGATGCGAGGAGCAAGGAAATGCGGGGAGCATGGGAATGCGGGATGTGGGGAGCAAGGAAATGCGGGGAGCAAGGGAATGCAGCGAGCATGGGAAAGCGGGATGCAGGGAGCAAGCAAGGGAATGCGGGGAACATGGGAATGCGGGGAGGATGGGAAAGCAGGATGCGGGGAGCAAGGGAATGCAGGGAACATGGGAATGCGAGGAGCATGGGAAAGCGGGATGCGGGGAGCAAGGGAATGCGGGGAGCATGGGAAAGCGAGATGCGGGGAGCAAGGGAATGCGGGGAACATGGGAATGCGGGGAACATGGGAATGCCGGGAAAATGGGAATGAGGGAAGCATGGGAATGCGAGGAGCATTGGAATGCGGGGAGCAAGGTAATGCGAGGAGCATGGGAAAGCGGGATTCGGGGAGCAAGCGATAGCGGGACGCGGGTGAAAGCGGGTGGAAGGAAGCGAGGGACAGCGAGATGCTGCAGCACGTGAAGGTGAGATGCGGACGTGCTTTCGAAAGCGGGAAGCGGGGATTTGGGAAGCAAGGAAGCGCGAGGACAGGGATAGCACGATGTGGGAAGCCGCGGGTGGCATTTTCGTACGAGGAGATCGAAGGCGGCGGGAAGCTATAGCGGCCCGCAACGGTGGGCCGTTAGCAGCAGGGGATTCGTCATTTGTTTCCTGCCCTTGTTTTCAGGCGCTGGTGATTTCGTCCAGGCTAGGCTACGCGCGCCAAGAACCTCAATTGATATCCGCGTTCACTAGCCTGACGTCGGTGTCGCCTCGATCCCATCTTATAAGTCGCTACCAACTCTCTAGCATGGCTACGCATGAGCATGGATCTAGGAGGAAACGAGGGCAAGTCGAGAAAATTACAGATCCCGAATTCGAGATCTGCTACCATCTTTCCCTTAGTCGTTTTTGCTGTCGAGGGAGCAGGCTGTGGGTTGGGTTTGCGATTGTTGTTGTTTGGCTTCGACCAATCGCATGGCCCCTTTTCATGCCCGAGGGGGTTGTTCAATTTCCTCACGGTGCATAGGGTTAGGACGTGGTATCTGGGTTTCGCAACCCATTGGAGCTGCGTAACCCAGCCTGGTTACAGGTCTCGCCGAACCTCGAATAGCGTGTGAGATATGGGTTGAGTTGGTTGGGGTTGGATTCAGTTAGTTTTTTTGGCAAATTGCACATATTTTATATATTATTATATTTCAGTTACTTATGCACAATTTTAAAACTTTGTAGAAGTTTAAGTGTACAAAAACCAATCATTTATGCAAATATAAGCCACGGGAACATGTTTATTATTCAGGTGTAACATTCACAAAACAACTCATTCGCATAACATCCCATCCGCAGAAGACTCGCGAATCATTTACGTGCAAAGAAACGAGAAAAAAACATTTGGCGAACACTTGGCGGACGATTTCCGACTTTATGCCCGAGCTCGAATGGTGAAAACGATCTGTGAACGTTGCACTTTTTGCGATGTATACACTCACTTACTAGTATATAGCAAGATTTGATATCAGTTTAGTCCTCGATATTGCCGAGGCCATCCTTCAACGAAGCCTGAAACTAGATTATGGTATATTATGGCTAACTGATGGCGGAAATCAAAATCAGCAATTAGGAATAAGAAGGATCCGAGCGTTAGGACGCGCTAGATTGCGTCCGGATCTCCGATCAATTTCCAATCTTGGCACTGTAGAATGCTGGTACTGTAACCCGACAGCTACAGTAGCCCCGAAATAGTCATGTAGCAGATCGTTGGGCAGGATCACTTTCGAAACAAAACGGGGAATCAATCGCATGTCCGAAATACAAACGATCCTCCTCGTCAAAGTCCTAGATCGCCGTACCCCCAAAAGACACGAAACAAAAAGCGCTTCGCCAGTTCGCCATTGCAAAAAATGTGATAATGCAAATCCTCTAGTCTCGCGCCGCACTTGTGAATGTCCAGGGAGGGTTGCTGGTTTCTAGCGAAACGCTCTGCGAAATGCCCTGCTGGCCAGCTGCAAAATGATACTGGAGATCGAAAGTTGCAAATCTAGAACATGGCTATATCGCGTACTTAGTCGATATTGCAGATCGTTTGTAATGAGTCAGAATCGATGTAAGGAATTCCAATTTCTTAATGCGCTAAATTACAACGCGTACAACCGAAGACCTCGACCTCGCAGATTCGGCCACGAATGTCGGCCCAAACCTTCCCGAGTCGCGTTTCGACACCCTCGCCACCCTTCCAAGCCACATCACGTCCCGAGGTTCTCGCCTTAGAACGTACAAGCCCTACTTTAGCCAGTTCGCTCGTCACTTGCTCAATCAATTATTACTCCTAGGTTGTATTTCCATTACTCAGTCGATTGTTCCATTCCCACTCATAACAATCGATATCCTAGTTTAAAAAAAAAAAAAAAAAAAGGCAATAAAAAATGTTCACGCGATCCTCTGAAACGGACGCAATGTAGCGCGTCCTTAGCGGTAGCGAGAATACCTCCATATATAATCAGCGTATGAGTAAGCCGCATATGAAGAAATCACGCGCTTCGACGAAAATCAAGATTGATTCAAAACGGTCGACCCTTTTTGCGCGCGAGGTATAGCATCCCCCCGTTACCCAATATGGTTGACCCCCCCCAACTGTACCCGTTTTTGTTTTGATATGACATACCTCTATGTTTTTTTGGGGCTACTAGTATCGGCAGCATGTGACGGGTCTGGTTCGGAAGCATACGACAAAAGATGACAGCGCATTAAGGTTGGGGGCATTCGGGAAGGCACGCGCAATCATTTTAGGCTAGCCGTAATCATTAGTGATGTCATTTTCTGTTAAATCAGGGCAGTACACCTTAGCATTCCGTGATTACAGGTCTCACGAATCTCGCGAGACCAGCAGACTAGCAAGGTGTGGTTTCGCGTTTTCCCGCCAGTCAAAGCCAGATCTATCAGGCACCACTCTCGGTACCCGCGAGGTCTCGCGAGATTTTTGCGCGCCTTCCATCGCAGTATACCACGCGCGCGTAGCGTTCAACCCCATTACATCTGTTCGTACATCGAGAACCCTCTAGCTCTTACGTTTCCTCTACAACCTTATTGCTCCAGGCTGCCGCATACTCACAACGCACGCTTGATACACCTACCGTCACCTCCAAACCAGGCTCACCACTTGATTGCAGTTACGGCTAGAATGCGGCCGCCATGTATCCATCGAGCACGTGCGTCAGACCCGCATGCACAGGCTATGCGACGATTGCACCATGCACCAGAGTTCAACCCACGCATAGAGTATCCGGATGATAGTGCACTGCTGAGGCTTGGCGGGCTGTACACGTCACGTGACAAGTGCCTGCAGGCTGTCCTAGCCTTTGCTCTCGAGCATCGGTTTGGGATTCGCGTGTTGCTAGTGAAGGCGTCGCGTGTGGTCATCGGGTGCAAGGCCACGTCCGACGGTTTCCTCCCCGCTTGCTTGTGGGGGTGCTCGTATGCCCAGGTGAAGCATGGCGATTTTTGGCCGATCACCACCCTCGTCCCGCCCGAAAACCACATTTGCCCTGTTGGCGCCAGGCACAACTACGCTGTCGGCATCGCCAACAAGAAGCTGGTGCTGCTCCGCCTCTATGGGAACATGGTGTGGGTCGACCTGTTCATTGCGCCCATTGAACTCATGAGGCTGATGGAGGGGCTTGGTGGCTCCGAGAGGTCATAATGATGGAGCGCTACGGAGCTTGGCCAGAGTCGTTCCGGCAAATCCCTTTGATGGTTACGCGGCTCAAGGTCATCGACCCTGACATTCACATTCGGCTTGAGCTTAAAGGAGGGTGTTTCTTCTGCCTGTTCATCCACCCGAGCGCTTCTAGGCACGCTTTGAAGTACTGCCGGCCGGTGATAGCTCTTGACGGCACCCATCTGATCAGCACGCAGAAGGCAGTGCTGCTCATTGGTGTCGCGCTAGATGGCAAGCAGCAAATAGTTTTGCTGGCTTGGGCACTTGTGGAGTCCGAGAACAAGGACTCTTGGACGTGGTTCCTGCAGAATCTCTTGGAGTTGCTCCCGGAATGGCCAGAACGTGACGAAGCATCCATCATCAGCGACAGGGACAAGGGTCTTGTACCCGCAGCTCGAGAGATCTTGCCAGGTCACATTCCCTACTACTTTTGTGCCTGGCACTTGGAGCAGAACCTGAGGCGGTTTGGGAAGGCGGCAAGGGCTTTCTTCTGGCGCCTGGTGAAGTGCTGCAGCGAGATCAAATGGAACGCGCTTGTCCAAGCGTGCAGAAGGGACTTTCCGGACATGGCAAACTACCTCTTCGGGGCCGGTGACCCCGCTCCCCAGGAACCCCCCCCACGCCCACCGACCGGGCCCCCACCAAGCGCGCACGAGACCGCAGCACGGGCTCGCTCATATCTGTTCCAGACGTCACGATACGCTCGGTGGGGAGTCGGTGGGGCCGCCGATGGACCGGGGCAGGGAGAGCCAGGCAGGGAGAATGAGGGTTCCTTCCCGGGAGTGCGGAGCGCCGATGGAGCAGACGATGGGCAGGGCGTATGACGGGGATATCCTGCAAACCCGGAACCATGGCGAGGGTACAGGGACGTTGGTGGAGGGGTGGCGGGCAGAGGCGACATCAACCAGCCGGCCTCCTGCGGCGCATACATGGGTGACTACAGGAGTGTATGACCCCCCCACCCTTGTAGAGCACTGGCCCGGTCGGCCAGAGAACCACACGAGGTTCGAGACAGCGGATTACGCCTACAAGTGCGGCCGTTGCGGACGGTTTGGCCACAACCGCCCGAGGTGCTGGTTCAAGTACGGCTGTTACGCGGCCCCAGGAGCCGGACGTCCGGGAGCGGAGACAAGCAACCCTGCGGCGGCCACCGGACAAGACCGTGAGAGTACGACCCCGTCCCATTCTCTTCTCCTTTCCATATTCCCTTTCCATTTCATTCCTCTTTTTATCTCATTCCATTTGGATTCCTATTTCTCCTTTTTTCATAAACCTTTGGTTTATCTTGATATTCTCATTATATCACCGACCAGGCTCGGGATGTACTGGTACGCTATATCTAGCGTAATCCTGCCGTACTCCCTTAAAGACAATAGCCTCGCGTGGGTATAAGCAGAGTGATTCTATTTTCTAGAAGGGTCTATTCCCTTGGAATAAGATAAACCTGGTTACCTGATGTACTTTAGAAGTATAAAAACACCTTGTACTGATCGATAGTGCAACCTTTCCTCGACACATTCGATCCTGTGACACCTGGTAATCAGAGCTTTTCTTACTCGGCCGCGCTCAACAAAGCAGCAGCAGCGGGAAAACCTGCCTCGAAAAACCGCCGGGGCCGACCAATTCGACGCCGATTCTGGTAAGCACCAGCTCCGCATTTTTTCGAATCAACCCCCCCCCCCCCCCCCCCCCCCCCGGCGCGTGTTTTGAACAGGATGGCAAACTTCGACAACGCAAAAGTTACCCAGCAGCTCTTCGCGAGCATCGCAGCCCTTCAAGAGGAGATGCGAGCGGATCGCGAAGCGTGGCGAAACGAGTTCGAGCGAGTAACTCGACTCGCCGGAGCGCAACACGAAACGACAACGGCGATGACGCGGTAGTTACAGCAGTTTCTCGAGGCCCCGAAACCGCGCCCACCTGAGCCGTTCGATCTGAGCGATCGAAAATCCGACGTCCGCAGATGGATCGCCGGCATGGAGATCTACTTCGCAGCCGTCGGATGGAGGTCGCCAGTCTGGGACGGTCAACGCGTACGACTCGCGGCGATACTGATGCGAGGGCCGGCACTCGAGTGGATCGGCGGTAATAGCACGTTCATCCACGGCGAAGCCACGTGGCAGCAGTTTTGTACCGACCTGTTAAATCGTTTCGAGCCGATAAATTCGGGTTTCCTTGCCCGGGAAAAAATTCATCGACATCGATAGTTCGGGAGTGTAGCGCAGTACACGCAGCAGCTGGAGGAATTTTATAACCGAATTCCCGACCTGACCGAAGGGGAAAATTTACAGTCGTACCTCGCCGGACTGAAGACCGAAGTCAAACGACAGGAAGCAGCGACGAATTACACGAGCTACAGTGAAGTCGTTTCGGCCACGGAACACTTCGACATGGTCAACGACGGGACACGACAGACGCACGTCGGCAGTACGCAACAGGGTGACCGCTCAGCTCACCCCACGTCCGCCGACCCGATGGAAGTCGACAGGTTCGAAGGGCGGCAACGTCCGAAAAACGCCAACTTCACGTGTGATTTTTGCGGGGTGTCGAGTCATCGAATCTTCGACTGCAACAAAATGAAAACCGCACGCGCTGAGTATCGGGCACGCAACAGTGGCGGAAATCCTTCGGCCAATCAGAAGCAAAAAAACGGGATTCTCCAGTAATTGCGGATCTAGCTGGCGAAAAAGAAAAGATCCGAAAGCAGCCGCGGAATTCCAGAAAAATCAACTTCGACGCAGCTGATTCGACGCGAACAGGAGGAAATGATGGGGAAAAATCTCCACCCCACGACCAGTCTTTGCCAGAGGAATTCGCCGAGGAAAAATCTAACTCCGCGAAAAAGGACTCTGCCGAGACGGGGAAACTCCTTGAAGACCCAAGAAATTATAAGGATTCATTAAAGCTATCCTATAAAGATGCTTTAATGAAAACTTGTAATTCTCGAGGGGCTAGAGCCTTGGAGAAAATACGGGAGGGACTCCAGAAGAAGCAGAAAATTGTGGAGATCATACCGGTACCAGAGAACTTGGGGACCAAATTAAGGAGTGTGGAAAGAAGCCGATCTTTCCACGGAGTCAACGTCCTCTCCCGACACCAGCCCACAGCGACTACCCGTTCCCCAGAGAAGATGTCGGTGGAGCTGAAGCAGCTCAAAAGGAAGCTGGGGGTCTACAAGAAGCTGCAAAACCCCCGAACTCCTTCTTCGGATGCATCCAACTCGGCAACTTCGTCAACGACACGAACAGTCGTCACGGAAACTCCAGGTTTTGGAGAAGAGCCTTTCTCCAAGCAGCCTCGGCCAGCTGCCAGCTCAAGGGTAGGAAGCAACGAATATTGGGATGTACCCTATGACCCAATCAATGAAACTATCTTTGGGTACTCCGAACAACGCCTGCCCCTCGTGCTCGAGGTCATCTGCAAAGGACGACGCCTCCAAGCACTTGTGGACAGCGGAGCATCACACACCGTATGCGATAAGGCAACCATCGACCGACTTCGGGAAGAGTACAAGCCTTCAGGATTCTCTGCAACGATGGTGGACGGCAGCAAGTTACCAGTATACGGCAAAGCAGTGCTACACCTACAAATCGAGCCACTGCGCTGGAAACCTGCACTCCCCATCACCAACATAAAAGGGCTTGACCTGATCTTCGGGCGAGACTTCCTAAAACGATTCAACCCCGAGATCAACTGGGTAAACCGCACCGCAAGCATCTACAACAAAGGAAGGAGAGTCCAGCTACCCAGCTAGGATGATACAGGAGATATCCCAGTGGAGACACTCGCCAGATTCGAGAAGGACGTCAAGCGAACCAACACCGGATTCCTGGTGATAGCAACAGAGGTGGAAACCGACGGAGAGAAGACCTCGGAACCTCCAGGAAAAATCAAGGAATTACTGAAGGAGTTCCAAGACATTCTCCCCGACGACCTCCCGGACGAGCTACTGCCATACCGAACGCACCAACACGAGATCGTGGAGGAACCAGGTTCGAAGTCGACCTTCCGAGCACCATATCGGCTCAGCCCCACAGAGCTAGCCGACATGAAAAAACTAATCGAGTATCTCCTCGCCAAAGGACTCATCCGACCATCCACTTCACCATACGGTGCCCCAGTACTCTTCATACCGAAACCGGACGGAAGCTTGCGCATGTGCATCGACTACTGAGCTCTCAACAAGCAGACCATCAAGAACAAGTATCCGATTCCACGAATCGATGATCTGCTCGACCAGCTTTAGGGAGCCACGGTATTTTCAAAATTAGAACTGCGGTCCGGATACTGGCAGATAAGAATGGCGGACGATTCCGTTCACAAAATGGCCTTCCGAACTCAATTCGGATCGTACGAGTATCTGGTGATGCCGATCGGACTCACCAACACACCTTCAACGTTCCAAGTAGAGATGAATCACATCCTACGCCCACTCTTGGACAAATGCATGGTAGTGTACCTGGACGACATTCTCGTCTACTCACACCACATGCAACAACACGTCAAACACTTACGACACGTCTTCGAGATAATCGACGAGAACGCTTCTACGTCAAACTATCCAAGAGCAACTTCGCCCTCGAGAAAGTCCAATTCCTCGGACATATCGTAAGCGCTCAAGGAGTTCACGTCGACCCCAAGAAAATCGAAGCCGTGCGTACGTGGAAGACACTCGAGAACGTGAAGGAGTTACAGCAGTTCCTTGGCTTCGCTAACTACTACAACAGGTTCATGCCGCAATACGCGAAAATTGCCGCGCCACTCACGAATCTGCTGAAGAAGAACACGCCCTATAAATGGGAGCCAAAACACCAGGAAGCTATGGAGCAGCTGAAACAAGCACTCACGTCCGCACCAGTACTCATCTTGCCAGACCCCGAACGCGCCTACGTCATCGAAGCTGAGGCCAGCGACCAGGCAGTGGGAGCAGTCTTGATGCAAGACCAGGGAATGGCCTGCAACCAATCGCCTATCTCAGCAAGAAACTACACGGGGCAGAACTCAACTACCCGATACACGACAAGGAGGCCCTTGCTATCATCATCGCCTTCAAAACGTAGAGATGCTATCTCGAGGGATGCAAGACAACAGTCTACACGGACCATTGCAGCCTAAAATTTTTGAAGACGCAACCAAGCCTCTCCAGGCGACAGGTTCGGTGGATCGACTTCCTCGAGACACACTTCCACTATGACATTGTGTGCAAGCCAGGACATAAAAACAAAGCAGATGCGCTTAGCCGGCCTGCACATGTTGCCGCTATCCAAGTTGAAGGGATGAATCCACTACTCAAGGGACTCTTCACACACGGGTACACCATCGACCCCGAAATTCCCTTGGCAGAGAAGCGACATCTGCTACTGTGGGACAACGACATCGCGTACCGGAAAGGATCAACGAAGATCTGGGTACCTAATTACCCTCCATTACGCCAGTTACTACTCGAAGAATACCACGGCGTCCTATATGCGGGACACTTCGGTAGCAACAAGACGCTCACCGGTATCGCCAAACACTACTACTGGCCCCACATGGCAGATGACGTGCAGAAATTCGTTACCTCGTGCACTACATGTCAGCGGATGAAGAGCAGCAAACAGAAAAAGGTGGGTCTACTACAGCCTCTTCCTGTCCCAGAACAGCCATGGCAAGTGGTAAGCCTAGACTTCATCACCGGGCTACCAACTACCACAAGCGGTCATAACGCGATCCTCGTCGTCATTGACAAGTTCTCCAAAATGGGACACTTCATCCCGACACACACGACAGCACGCACCGAGGAGACGGCACAACTCTTTATTCGCTACATCATCTCACAACATGGCATCCCAACCACACTCATCTCCGACCGAGACCCTAAGTTCACCAGCAAATTTTGGAAAGAACTGATGTCTCTACTCTCAACCAAACTCGCCATGTCATCCGCCTACCATCCGCAGACAGATGGACAGACCGAGCGCCTCAACCAAATTGTGGAGCAACTCCTCCGCGCAGCCTGCAAGGACGACATCTCCAAATGGGACTTGCATCTGCCCGTCCTGGAGTTTGCCTACAACAATGCTACTCACGCCGCTACTGGACAGACACCGTTTTCTCTGTTACGGACACCACCCACTCACACCTCAACAGCCAAACATACCAGCCACAGTCCAACCCGCTCATGATTTCATCACGACAATGCACAAACTTTGGGATCGGACCCACAAGCGCCTTCTCGACATTCAGCAACAACAAAAGCGCTAGGCCGATCGCCACCGCATAGACCACACCATCACAGTGGGAGATCGAGTCCTACTCGACACGCGCAATCTTGACATCAGCCATCTTCCATCCAAGCTGCGACCTCGCTTCTGCGGGCCTTTTCTCGTGAAGCACAGGTCACTCCTGTTACCTTCCGCTTACGCTTGCCAGCTCCCTGGAAGATTCACAACGCCTTCCATGTCCAACACTTGAAGCCCTACCGAGATCCCAACGCGATCTTCTCTGGACGCCAACCGCCGCCGCCGCCGCCCGTCCTCTTCCATGATGAACCCGAGTACGAGTTCGAGTCCGTGCTTGCTCACCGCCGTCGACGGAATGGCACCGTGGAGCTTCTCATCCGTTGGAAGGGTTATGATCCTTCAGAGGATAGTTGGGTCTCTGAATCCGAGATGGACCACGCTCGTCGTCCTCTTCGCGACTACCTTGTCAAGCAGGGTGTCACGTCTACCACCCAGCTTTGAGGGGGGGAAGTGTGAGAGTACGACCCCATCCCATTCTCTTCTCCTTTCCATATTCCCTTTCCATTTCATTCCTCTTTTTATCTCATTCCATTTGGATTCCTATTTCTCCTTTTTCATAAACCTTTGGTTTATCTTGTTATTCTCATTATATCGCCGACCAGGCTCGGGATGTACTGGTACGCTATATCTAGCGTAATCCTGCCGTAATCCCTTAAAGCCAATAGCCTCGCGTGGCTATACGCAGAGTGATTCTATTTTCTAGAAGGGTCTATTCCCTTGGGATAAGATAAACCTGGTTACCTGATGTACTTTGGAAGTATAAAAGCGCCTTGTACTGATCGATAGTGCAACCTTTCCTCGACACATTCGATCGTGTGACAAAGACGATGGACTGCCCTCTCATGACCAGTGGGAGTTTCAGGGAGATGGTGATGGTAAGGATGGAGACGAGGAAGCTCCTGAGATTGGTCTGCAGAATGAGGAGCATCCCCCGCCTGTGGGTAACATGACACTCCAAGAGCGGCAGCGCCAAATGAGAGCACGCAGGGTGTGGCGGTAGGCTGAGGCAAGAGAGCGACAGTGGCAGCAGGGCCAGCAACAGCAGCGGCGCCGGGAGCGTGGGCGCGGCAAGCGCCATCAAACACGGGCGCCTCCCCACGGGCAGCAGCGACAACAGCATGGACCGACGGGGGCGGGAGCATGGCTGAGCCAGCAGGAGAGGCCGGCGCCAGAGCAGCAGCAATAGCAGCAGGGACCTGCCCATGGGCAGCAGCAGCAATATCATCAGACAGAACCAGTGGTACCGGGGCGGCAACACGAGGCCAGGGCTGCCTTCGAACTGCATCAACAGCAGCAAGGGCACCCGTGGACTACGGGCCAGCACCAGCCGGGCCCAGCAGCAAGAGCAGGGGCCTGCCCCCTTCCCCGGAAGAAGAGCGGACTCGGGAAGGGCCGGGAGCAGGACAACGGCGACGGCAACAACATCCGCTGAGTAGGGCGATTCCACATGGGTCGTGGTTTGGAGGTCCGGTGTCACAACAGCAACCCCCTCTGCAGCCAGTGCAGCATAATCAGATGCAAAACAGACATCAGTGGGAGCCGGGGCTCCGCCGGGTGGACGTAAATGCGTCAGGAGAGAACCATGCTTCTCAGCATGGCGGCTGGCTGCAGCAGCAGCAGCAGCAGTGGAGCCACCAAGATGTATGGGAAGGGGAGCTATAGTAGCAATGGCAACAGGGCGCTAAACAACGTGGGCCAACAATGTAGATGGTAGGGTCACAGACGACGCAAGGGCAGCCGTGGACCCGATAGTCGCCAGCCGATGGGCCTTGGCATGCCAGTTAGTAAGGCTGCGACATAACAGCACGGCCATGGTCTCGTGGCTGTCTGCTTTTATAGGACTTCCAAACATCAATAAAACCCAATGGAAAACGGTATAGTAAAAGCATTCAAGATCCAAGACCCTAAGGACAGGAGTGTTCACAGGCTTGGATTATTTGTGCAGAACAACAACATCGTCCTCTTATTAGCTGTACAATGCGGACACCATTCAGGACGTAGCAACATCACTAGAGGTCACGGAATCTGGCGTGGTCGAGCCTGGAATGGCGCCCAATGCCCAACGCCAGTATCTGTGAAATATAGTCGCGTGAAACCCAGTGTGGGCCCTCGCGAATCCGCGAGGATCCATTTGCTATCACACGAAACCACGACGAGGCAGTCTGCTGAGAATGTGACAGCCGCGAGAACACGCGAACCGTCGCGTACTCCCTCGTAATCCCACTTGCGGAGGCCATCACCTCCAGTAGTAACATGGGGGCTCTACACTCGCCCGTTCGCATCCGAACAAGTTTACAGTATAAGGTTGTGTGAATTCTCAATCAGCGTGGACATCAAACCCACAATTAAAAGTGGAATGATGTTGCCAATGTCTCAAACGTTGCACCTCCCGTGGAAAAAACATATCTAATATGGGTGAGTTTCTGACAGCAGGCTGTGCTGTCCTTAAAGGGCACGCAGACGCTCCGTGGGCAGACGATGTAGATACGATGAGGTCCTCCCAGGGCTATAGCTTTAGCCTACCGTGAGTGGCCTAGCTCTGCCCCAGTCTTGTACACTGTTTACACGGCCATGATCCTCCTGTATCTGGCGCCTTGGCTGGACGGCAGAGTGTAGCACATCCAGCTGCGGTACTTCCTACTGCGCATGCTACAGTACGGCCGCCAGACCCGCGTACTTCATTTGGCCTTGTGGCGCCTGATCTAGTGGCTGGACTAGTAGTGCCTATCAAAGTTAACAAATGACTAGAACCATGGCGTACAAGGGAATATAACCTAGTGGGTTGTACTCTCTAAGGCACAACCCTGTGTAGTCTATAACAACATACCAGGATATGTTTGACAGTGCCGCCCTGGGTTACTCACGTTTCCTGTGTACTCCTCCAGAAGGTTCTTCTAACCTTTGCCTTAGAGGTTAGACTGTCGTGGCACTGGGATAACCCTGTCGATCCTCACTCTCTCTTTAGGGAGGGTACAGGGGAGGTTTTCCTCGGGGAAGGTGGATATGTGGGGCCTAACCCTCCTGATGACATCAGTGTCAACGTGTATGTACACGTATACGTACCTCACTTTTGGTGAGTATGTCGCCTTGTCCGCCGGCTTTCCCCACCGAGGTCTCCCGGTTACCCAGTCGTTGCAATCCCTCCCAGAACAATGCAAGACAGTATTCATTGATAAAGGGGTATATAGAACAACAGGTGTGGCAAACATCTGTTTTGATGGTGCCTTGACCGACCGATTATAGTATTCGATAGTTTTACATGTACATCTTTTGCACGTCTCGCTGCAGGGCAGTTTCTGTTACTTGGGATACTTGGAGCTGCACGAGTGACGCCCCAACACACGTACTCCCGCAAGATCCCGCGAGGGCCCACGGACCTATGCGGCCTAGTCACCCCCTGGCGATTGCCACTGCGACGGGCTCAGCGATGTCTTGTCAGGTGCCAATTGGCCTTGCGTGGTCACGCGTGACCCCGCGAGGTCTCGTTTACCCAGGTTTTGTTGGGTGTGCCAATGGGCCATGGCGTCGAGAGGCGTGTTCTGCGTAGTTCAAGCATGGTTGTCAATTACCAATACATTATAGAGCCATGCAGCAGTAGTGAAGGTGATGCTAGCTTTTGAGGGAACCTATCCACAGTATTAATTTCCTATAACAAATGGCGAATACAGGACGGCATGTTCAGACCTGACAGCACATCCACCCAAAAAGAAACCTAGAAGGGGAACCCCAACAGCCTGGCGTGCGCACGATAGAGCGTGTCCGTTCGCACAAACGCCGGATTGATGATCCCTGGGGCTCAAACCCGCCCACACATAGAGAATGCAGCAGGCTGTAGCATATAAGTTGTGGACTTATAATATAACATTGGGCGTGTATTGCTTCTGCGTTTGGTGAGCATGTCCCATACCTTCTGTGGCATATCAGGGCAGGGCGTCGTTGGGATTAGCAGCCACGACACCACCATTGCCGCTACCGGCCCCAGTCGGCATGCCATGCTCTCTGTCAGGGCCCAACAACGACGCGGCCGGATGCTGGTCAGCAGAAGCGGGGTTCTCCCGTGACGGCTGGACAGGTGGTGGCGCAGAGTTTAATGCAGATGTGCCGGTCTATGCCACAGGGGTGTGTACCTGGGAACGATTGGTCGGGAGGGGGCCGGCTGTTACCGGCAGTAACTCCTCCACCGGCGACACGTGGTGCTGCACCGGCTCGGCGGACAGTGGGATAGTGGGATTTGGCGGGGGTGGTTGGGTGACGACTGGAGCAGCACCAGTGTCGGTCGCGGGCTGCTGGCGGACGCTCTGGTGAGAGCTGGCTGCAGCCGCTGCGGCAGGAGCGGCAGGGGTGGTGACGGTGGGGGGAGCCGCATCAGGGGGAGGCACAGCGGGAGTGGTGGATGGCAAGTCCGTCTGGGCTGCCGCACGCTGGCATCCTGTGGCCTGCGATCCAGCAAACTCTTCCGGGTGCAGCTCCTTCCTCCAATCACGCCAGGCCGAACATTTCCTCAGATGCAAGAGCTCCTGCGCCGCTTCCATCGGCATCCGGGCCAGCAGGGCCCGGTCCTCAGCCGAGAGAACCCTCACTTTCCCACGCTTAAGGGGCCTGTCCCTCCGCCACCTGTAAGCTGCTGCAGCAACTCCGTCTGCGGCTGCCTCTTCCGAGTAGAACAGCCCTAGCTGATGGGCATAGTTGCGAGACAGATCCAGCGCTACATAGCCCGCCCAAAGCCCAGAGGTGTGAAGGCCGACACCCGTGTACGCCAACGTCCGGACGCGTGCGCTGCCACCCACAGTCTGTTGGGAAACAGCATCCCCCTCCGTGTCGGGCATTGTGGATCCCGCAGCCGCGGAGGGTGCTGGGACTTCCCCACGCACGGTCTCCGGTCCCGCAGCTGCTTGTAGCACCTGTCCTATGACTAGTTCGGCACGCTGCACCGCCGAGGGGTCCAGCGGGCCCACATGCGCAAAGGCTGCCATTTCAGGATGCACTGGTGCCGTTGGAGGCTTGGGGGCAGGGTCGTGCGGTGCAGAGTGGCTGCCGCCCGCTCTTTCAGGGCTGTGTGGCACAGGGGCTGTATGCACGAGGCTGTCGACGACCGCCCTCAGCTCCCCCAAACATCTTTCCACTGCGTCGATGCGGCAGTGAAGCGTGGAGTGGCCTGACTCGACATCGCGCACACGGGAGTTGATGTCGTTGAAGGTCTGGTGCTCTTGGCTGAGGGCACAGTTGATGTTGTACAGGTCGTTAGCCAGGTCCTTCAGCCTCCTGTCGACCACTGGATCCGCTACAGCCGGAGGGGGTGGCTCTGGTCGCCGGGCTTGGAGCTCGAACTGCGCCTGGAGCTTGGGAAAAATATCGCGCCAGCCGCAATGATGACGAAATTGGGCTGGCGCGAGCGGGAAAACGTTCCTCGACGGCCGGGGGTTACTTCTACTGACTATTCGTGGAACTTTTTTCCTGCAGTTTCTGACTAACGATGGAACCCGACTGATTAAACATGTTACAAACTCGCTAATTCTGATTGTTCATATCGTGTCACTGACCGTACATGTTATCGAGGCCCCTAATACTCAGCGCCGGTATACTTTCCCCATGCTATACCTCCCGCGCAAAAAGGGTCGACCGTTTTGAACCAAACTTGATTTTCGTCGAAGCGCGCGATTTCCTCGCCGCATATGGATGGGTTCTTAGAACGCGTAAGGATCGGTTCGTAGCACGCATAGCGTATCGTGGTTCGCGTCGACGTCCGTCGTCGCATCACGTCATGCCTCGATATCGTCCCGTCGTCTGTTCCGTCAAGCTGCTCGCCCTGCTGCTCACTGCCGTCGCCGTCACTCTTCCCTTCCTCACCTTCCGCCTGCCGCCTCTCGACCTCCCCGCACTCGCCGCTCGTCGCGACCTCCGCCGGTTCTTCCGCGCGCCTCCCCGATCCCAGCAACGTTTCGATTATCGTCCATCCGCGCTTGTCCAAACCGAGCAGCCCTTCGAGGCTCGGCAATCCGAGCCTGTTATAATCGAGCCGCCTTCGCACGGAGTCGTCGATTCGCTGAGAAATCTCGGGCCAGGGAATGGACGACTCGCAGTTAGCTCCGATTCTGGCGGGAATCGCGGCGGTGCTCACGGGAAGACGAAGCTGCAGGGGGGGCTGGCATGCGTGGAACTTTGGAGAAAGTTCCAGGAATTGCAGCAGGCGATGACTGACCTTCAGGTCCGTTTGTGACTGTTCGAGCAAGCTTGGTTTTGTGGGAAGCCTGGTCTTTCAGAAAACGTAATTTTGTGAGTATCTTGGTCTTCTAGCAAGCTTCACATTGTGGAAATCTTGGTCCTCCGGCAACCTTGGCCCAAGTGCGTTCACCGTGTTCGTCTTTAGCGGCTCGTTGCCACATTGCTCGTTGCAAAACATAGCATCAAACGTGTTCTTTTTAAAACCGTGTAGAATACACGCAGCTGTTTTTTTTTATCTTGAGCCTCTTGCGTGACAGACAGCTGCTCGTTTCCCTTGCAAATATTCTTCCGTCTCGCGTTTCAGGCGAATTATTCACAGCTCGCTCTGCAGCATTCGGCTCTCACGTCGGCGCATTCAGCCCTTCAGTCGCAAGCACAGCAGCAGCAACGCACCATCCAATCATTGCCAACGCAATCAGCAATTTCCGGTCCTGCAGAGGACCAACCGATTCCAGCCGGATTGAGGGCAGACGGGGTTCGTGAATCAACGCCAGAGTTGGCGAGTGCTTCTAGGGGGCGTTCTTATAACGGGCCTGCTGAAGGGCCTGAGGCGGCCAGAGGAGGAGTTTCCTCCGGTGTAGTAGCACGTGGGGCTTTCACAGAGGGGTCAGTGTTGCCGGGAAAACCAGAACCAGAGTCGGTTGGGGGGGGTTTGGAGGGTGACTGCGAGAGTGCACTGATGGCGTGCCAGCAGCAGCAGGAGCTGATGAAGTTAGCCGGGGGGGATGGGGGGGACGGAGGGGAGGGAGGCGAGGGGGGAGGCGGCGATGTGCTGCAGGAGCTGGCAGCGGGGATGAAGAGCCTCGAGGTGTCGTTCCGCCTGGCGCTGGTGAGTGGCGTGACGGGGGCAGTGGGACCGGCACTGACAGGCATCAATAGATACAGGCAGCATGAGGGTTGAGGTGGAAGGGCTCAGCTGGCAGCCGGCAGTGAGACGGGTACAGGCAGCAAACGGGATGCCCAGCAGAAGGGTTGAGGTTGGAGGGCTCAGCTGGCAATCGACATGAAGAGCCTCGAGGTGTTGTTTCGCCTTGCGCTGGTGCTCTGCTCCCCCTCCCACGCCCTCCTTCCTTCCCTCTCCACTCTTAGTTCGTCAACCCAACCCTCTCCCTGTCCCCACCCGTGTGTCCGCGTGCATGTATGTGTGCGTGTGTTTGCCCACATCCATGTGCCTCCATCCATACATGTGCGCGTGTGAGTCCGTGAGGGGAGCATCTCAACAGTGGAAGGAGGAGCATTGCCAGGCCAATCAGAGCGCGCTGAGGTGGACCAATCAGATGCTCCGGCACGACGTCTCCCACCTGATGGCAAAGCTAGAGGCGTGTGGCACGAGTGGCAGTTTGCACTCGCAGCATCAACTGGAGGGAGGGGGCAGAGGCCAGGGCAGTGGGAGGGGGTGGAACGGAAGTGAGGGCAGTGGGGAGGTGTGGGACGGGGGAAGGGGTGGAGAGGAAAGCAGGGGTGGCGGGAGGGACGAGGCGGTTGAAGGGAATGCGCGCCATGGTGCTCGCGAGGGCCTTGGGGGCGCTGTGGGTGCGACGGACCGAGCCCTCTTGACTCTGTGGGAAGCTTCCCCGTCCCTTCAGCTGAGAGATGTGCGCAGCGCTGCTGTGCAGGAGGCGCTGAGAGAGCTGAGGCGGGCAGTGAGGGGCGAGGGGGAGATAAAGGAGGGGGGAGGGAAGGAGGGGGGAGGCGAAGAGGCAAGGGAGAGAGAGGGGCGGAAGGGGAGACAGTTTGAGACTCTGGGTGTGGGTGGAGGGAATGTTACGGTAGCGGGGGAGGAGGTGTGGTTGAGTGAGGAGGAGGAGGAGCGGTTAGTGCCTGCAGCACCGCATGTGGAGGACTGTGAATCGCTGGCCAGGGATGTCAGGTTAGTGGTGGTGCGAGTAGGTGCATGTGAAGTATGCATGGGCATGTGCGTGTGTGCGCGCATGTGTATGTGCATGTGCTGAGAAAACATGAGGAGCATAACCAACTGCGGCTGGTGCCTTCAGCACTAAGTTGGTACCTTACGTGACTTTAGCCCACGTACACGTAAAGTACGCGTAACTTTACGTGTACGTTACGTTACGCGTACGTTACGTGTACGTCGCCGGGCAGGCCTCAAAAAATTTTCCCGGGCAAAAATTTCCCCCTAAGAAAACGCGATTTGCAGCTACTACTAAGCTGTTCAGGGCTAAGCTACGGCTGATGCCTACGCTTCGCACTGATCCACCCCATCAATCTAAGTCGCAACTTAATTCGTTGCGCTGATAGTATCCGCGCTCCTCATAGTCGTAAGATGCTACGTAGTCTAGACTTGATTGTCGCTGGAGTAAGGTTAGCGATTGGCATTCGTCGACAGGGGAAGGAGAAACACATGTCGAGGGGGGTTGGGTTGGGTCAGGTAGGGGTTGTTCATTGGCTGGTTGGATTGCCGGCGCACCAAATTTGACACGCACCAGCGACGAGATTTCGCGCATGCGGAATTTCGCCAAACAATTTTGTACTTTCGTCGCACCGCACTCGTGATAATCTTCTACTGTACTAGAAGATCAGAACCTACAAACGTTTTTACAAAAAGTCGACTTTCCATCCCCCCTCATTTTTTCCCTTGGGCAGCCTAAAAAGTTTTTGGCTGCCCGTACATGCAGGCCAAAAACCAGAATCGCGTTAACGTACGTAAACGTAAACGTACACGTACGTAAACGTAATGTAAGGAACCAACTTAGCTTCAGCAGCACCCCATGTGGAGGACTGTGACTCACTGTCCAAACAGGTCAGGTCAGTCATGTATGCATGTGGGTGTATGCATGTGACTGTATGCATGTGGGTGTATGCATGTGACTGTATGCATGTGGGTGTATGCATGTGACTGTATGCATGTGGGTGTATGCATGTGACTGTATGCATGTGGGTGTATGCATGTGACTGTATGCATGTGGGTGTATGCATGTGACTGTATGCATGTGGGTGTATGCATGTGACTGTATGCATGTGGGTGTATGCATGTGGGTGGATGCATGTGGGTGTATGCATGTGAGTGTATGCATGTGGGTGGATGCATGTGGGTGTATGCATGTGAGTGTATGCATGTGGGTGGATGCATGTGGGTGTATGCATGTGGTGGATGCATGTGGGTGCATGCATGTGCTTGTACGTAACTCCTACAAGTGCATGAGGAACGCCGCCGGCAGTGCCTGGTGATGGCTAGGGATGTTGGGTCAGTCGCGTGCTCAAGTCCATCCATCCATCACCAGCTGTTCCATGGTGCATGCATGCATGCATGCATGGAGCATGTGCTTGCACACCTCACCTCATCCACTGGTTCGTTCTCTAGGTTCCTTGCTTCCCCCCATGCCTCCTTGTCCAACAACCTGAATCACCCACCCGCCTCTCTCACCCTCCACCCTTCCGCCCCCAACCCACCTCTCCCCGTGCTGTGGCTCCTCTCGTTCCTCACCCCCTACACTGCTTTGCATTCTCACTCCTCCCACCTTCCTGTGGCCTGTCACCCGTCCTAATTGCCTTCAGTTGTTCTCAGACGAAGCTTGACGCTCCATAAAGGGTTGCTGCTATCCCCACCCTTTCATCGCCTGCCCTTGAGTCTGCACCGTTTTCCTGCTTTTCTGCCCATTCCAGCCTTCTCGATTCGCGGTCTGCTGACGGGGCGCTCCCCGATTGGTCGGTTTGGGGCGGCAGGCTGGCATTAGTGGCACAAAGATTGGAGGAGAGGGAAAGGGAAAAGGTGAGGAGGGAGAGAGCAAGGGAAGGAGAGGGGCGTGGGGATACGGAATCAGAGGTAGCGGGGCCAGTGCAGGAGGAGGAGAGACAGCTGAGGAAAGAGGAGCAGGCGCGGTTAATAAGGCAGGAGGGGCGGGAGAGGTCACTCGAGCATGAGGAGGAGGAGAGGCAGTTGGAGCAGGAGGAGCAGGCGAGGTCGCTGGAGCACGAGGCGCTGCGGCGGCAGGTGGAGGAGCGGATGAGGGAGCGGGTGGGGGCGAGCCAGGAGGAGGCGGAGGTGGCGGCATGGATGGCAGCAGCACGGGACGAGCAGCTCATGGGCGCCAGCAGGAAGACTGTTCTCGGGCCGTACCCGCCCTGGGTGAGAGCTTTGGGTCAGGTGCCTTGTGTGTGTGTGCTCATAAGAGCCGGCATGGTTGGCAGCGGGAGGAGACGGGCAGCCGATAGGCGGTCTGCATGCGGACTCAAAGTGCACACACGCACACACCCACACACCCACACCCACCACACACACACACGCACACACTCACACACACAAGCACGCACACACACACACGCACACATACACACCATGCTGTCTATCCCCCACCGAATATCAGGATCAGACGAAGGCAACCTAACCACGAACGACCCGTCGTGCCGAGAAAATTATCTGGGTGCAGCAGCACTCAAGGGACTGCTCACACCACATCTCGCGCTGTGTGTTTATGCCTCTCTCTCCTGCACACTCTCTCATGCTCTCTCTCTCACTCACGCACGCGCACGCACGCACACACGCACGCACGCACGCACACGCACACACACACACACACACACACACACACACACACACACACACACACACACACACACACACACACACACACACACACACACACACACACACACACCATGCTGTGTATCACCCACCAGGTGGCAGGAGCAGACGAGGGCAATCTGGTCATGACCCGCCGCGCGCAGCGGGACATTTGGGTGCAGCAGCACCCCACGGACTGCGCCCACCCCTCAGTCAAGTTTCTTGTGGTGGACGTGCTGAGGAAGGTCCGTGGAAGGTTCCTGGGCGTGGGCGCGCAGGTCAACTGGCTGGCGGGCGTGCTGGGGACGGCGGTGGGGGAGGGGCGGGTGATGGTGATCCGGCACTACCACCGGGCGGATCATGACGGGTGCACTGGTGGGTGACACTTGAAAGGGAGGATGATGGCATTGCTGGGAACGGCGATGGTGGAGGGGCGGGTGATGGTGGTCCGATACTACCAGCGGGCGGACCACAAGGGGTGCACTGATGGGTGACTTGCAGTGCTGGGAGGGAGGGTGCGAGTATATCACGGGCGTGCTTGGGGACAGCCATGGGGGAGGGGTAGGTGATGGTGATTTGTTATTATCACCGGGCAGACCACGAGGGGTGCACTGATGGGTGACTTGCAGTGCTGGGAGGGAGGGAGGGTGAGAGTAGAGTAAGGGCTGCTGGGGATGGCGATAGTGGAGGGACAATTATGAAAGGGTGGGTATAGAAGATGGGCGTGTTTGAGGGCAAGATTTTGGGATCTCGTTACTGTCACATATGGGGTGTTTCGAATGCACTGATGGGTAGGAGAAGTGGCTCTGCTGATGCAATAGGCTCCTTGACTTGCATTAGGCCCATTTCTCATCGCATCAGTGTTGCTGCTTCCACCAGGCGGGGGGTGGGTTGGCTGGATGTGCGTGAACCATGATATCCGTTGCCTTTCTCCCTCACACTCTCACGCTGCTCCCTCCTCCATCCATACCCGCACCCGACCTTCCCGTCATCGCCCCGCCTCGCTCTCTCCCATCCCCATCGCCCAATAGCATGTCGACAGGTGTCCATAGAGGCCTGTGGTCCTGCTACTTTGTGCCAGAGACCTCCCCTGAGTGCCGCCAGCAGGCCCTGCAGCTACTGCACTCTACCCACCCCAGTCACGCCTCCCCCACTCTCGCCTCTCCTCTGGGAAATGGCTCCTCTGGTGGTGGTGGCAGCGGTGCTGCTGCTGGGAATAATGCGAGTGACAGCAGCGGGGGGGATTGGAGTGCGAGGAGGGTGACTTTATGGAATGAGTACCTGGACAGCAATAAGACCAATTTCTTCACCATCAACTATCCTACGTGAGCACAATAGGACCGACTTCTTCAAGGAGTGGTCTAGTGGATTGTGTGCACGCATGTACCTTTCTGCACGTTCATCTACCTCCCCGGTGTATTTCGCCTATCGTTTGATGTGTTTCATGTATAGTTTGATGTGTTTCATCTACCTCCTAGTGCGTTTCATGTCATATAATGTCTGTTTGCAGCCCATTCATTTCACACATGCAGCTGATCCATGTTCAAAATGCTTGTGTTTCGCTTGGTTGCTGCTGCAGCATATGGGGTAATCCGTGGAAGCACATGCATCCGACGGTGGACGTGCATGGAAGGCTCATTCGATGGACAGCGTTCAATCGCCACCGTTGGTGGTTCGCCCAGGTGTGATCTCAACCATCCCTAGGCGCCTCTGCCCTGCTGTTGTGTTCTTTCCTTCCAGGCTCTGCGTTCTCGACCCTTTGTATACACAGATTGCCTTCGCACGCATTCCAGAAATCTCTCTACAACTTTCGAGCAGGTATTTTCTCCTTTCCTTGCCCAGGCTTGCTGCTTTTCACCCTCTCTTCGAACCACCTCCACTACCCGAGGCGTCCTCTTACTCAAAGTCCTACATTCTCTTCTCTCCTCTCTACTCCTCTCCTCCCCCACTCTATCCCCCACCACCCCAGGCGTCTACCTACCTCATGCGCTACCCCTCCCCCCGTCTCTGCCTGCTCCTCAATCGCGCCCGCCACCACGCCTTCGGCCCTTCCCTCGCCGCCCGGGCAGCCCGCTTCCTGCCTGCCGATTGGCCGAAATCCGTCGAGCAGCTGCCCGGTTTCACCGCCCGAAACGCCCTCGGGAGCGAGGGGAAAATAGAGGAAATCTGGCGGGCGACTGGCGGGGGTGTACATGGTAGTAAAGGGGCGCCTCCAGGCGGACATCTATCAGGAGGAGGAGCATATCTGCCGGAGGGGCTGGTGGCGGTGCATGTGAGGCAAGGGGACAAGGCAGGGGAGATGGCGATTGCAGGGCTTGACGTGTACCTGGCGCTGGCGGGCAGGGTGAGGAGACAGTTCCCCTATGCCGACTCGGTGTGGCTCAGCTCAGAGATGCAGGTGGGTGGGTGGGAGGAGAGATGCAGGTGGGTGGATGGGAGGAGAGATGCAGGTGGGTGGATGGGAGGAGAGATGCAGGTGGGTGGATGGGAGGAGATATGCAGGTGGGTGGATAGGAGGAGAGATGCAGGTGGGTGGATGGGAGGAGAGATGCAGGTGGGTGGATGGGAGGAGAGATGCAGGTGGGTGGATGGGAGGAGATATGCAGGTGGGTGGATGGGAGGAGAGATGCAGGTGGGTGGATGGGAGGAGAGATGCAGAAATACAGGTGAGCACAATCTTGCCACCTATCAATCGAAAGCAAGTTTTCATGCTCTCTCGCCACACTGCACTGCACAGTGTACGTCTCCCTCTCTTCCTCGTCTCATGCATGGCTCCACCAGTCACTCGTTCGGTTGCTGGCTTTGTTGTCTGCAACCAGTCACAGTTGCTCATTCTGAACCAGCTCTCAGTTTCCCCCCTCCCTTCAGTCTGTTATCGACTCCACCAAGCACTACACTCGCTGGCTCTTCCATGCCACGGACTTTCCCAGGCAAGCGCTGGGTGAATCCATGGATGCATACGACGCACGGGTGGGCGAGCAAGCGGCCACAGAAAATGCCTTCGTGAATCTTCTTATATCTGCGGATGCTGAGTTCTTTGTGGGCACCATGGGGTCGACGTGGTCCGTTCTGATTGAAAATCTGCGCGTGGCTGGGCGGGGGAAGGCGCGGATTGGAATGCTGAGTGTCAATAGGGACCGGTACTGGTTCGGGGAAACGTGGGAGATATGGAAGGACTTGTACAGGAATATCACTGTGTAAAGTCTTTGTACCGGTATTCAGTTGTTCGCACTTTTAGAAAATCAAAGCTTGTAGATGTGCCTAGGACACAACAGAGCTCTTCAGATCAACTGTAACAGTCCAAGGATAATCATTCAAGCTGCATACAGCCTAGAAAACAGGGGAGCTCTACAGAGTATTGCCAATTTGCCAAAGCACCAGGCCTCAGGATATCAGGGTAAAATGCCCTTACGACCATTACCGTAATCACCCGGATAGACGCCCCTCCGTGGGATAAGTCCCATGGGCGTTATCTCGTGCTTTGGGCCTTATAGCTATTGTTTGATTGCCCCGTATATATCACCCTAGGGACTCTTTGAAAATTCAGGCAAATTTCTTACAAGTGCATTTATATGGCCGGAAATAGTAAGGACCCTAAGACATCTATTTTATACAGAGGTGATTTTTTTATGGCTGTACAGTGAGAACTCTTGTTTTGACAAGGGGTTCTGCAATTGTGACGCGAGCTATCCCGAGGCCACGCGCCACCTGTAAGGACCCCGATGGCTGCCAACACACTGCTTCTGAAAGGCTGTTGGCAGCTTGACTGCCAACACTCATCTTTGCTGCAGTGGAGGCACGTTTATAGAATCGAGCAGAAGATTTCAACTGTGAATGGTCCTTTTGCCAGTGCTGCACAGCTTGACAACCCTCTTGAGCGCCTCCGTTTCACGTCTCTCCCAATACCGGCTTCAGAGGGGGGTAGTCGCAGCGAGCCCTAGTCATTTCCATTTTCTTCCACGGCTAGAAATCCAGCAGCCAAAGCCTAGGGATGGCATCTTCCTTCTCCTCCCTAGCTCCGGTTGTCCCTTCGCCACTGGGATCATGTCGGCTTTACAGTTTCTGATGCATAGTCGTCTGGCTAGAGCAAACCGATCCTACGCCTGTCAGTCAAACTCTCCCGCAGCTCCATCGCCTCCTGCTCCACCGGCGCCTCCTGCGCCTCCCGCTCCCCCGGCCCCCCCAGCGCCGCCAGCGCCGCCTGCTCCACCTGCTCCACCTCCCCGCTGAATCTGACGCAGATGAAGGCAGTGATTTGCGCCGCATTTTCCCTGTCCTGCGCTTCCCTCCTGAGATCCTTCGCGACGTCGACGCCTCCGACGCCAACCGCGATGGAAGAGCTCCCACTGCCCGCAACAAGCCGAATCTGCACAAGCGCGTGAACCGCACCATCGCGGAGAAGACGGAGTGGCTGGAGTGGATGCGGTCTGATAAGCTTTCCATCCGCGCTGCTGCACACCTCGCTGGCGTGCAGCCCGTCAGCATTCGCCGATGGCTGAAATCGGAAGAGAAGATGAAGGCAGAAGCCCCGTGCCATCGACGTCTCGTAGGCGGCGGCCGGCCTGCAAAGTTCTCCGACATGGAGTTGAGTGTGTACAAGAATTTCCTATCCCATCGCTCCCGTGGACTCGCTCTCCCCATCTCTCTTTTGCAGCACTGGAGTCGATCTTACATGAAGAGCCATCATCCTGCAGTTGACTGGCGTGCTTCCTCGCGCTGAACCTTTTCCAAGTCACTTTCCAGGTTCAACTTGTGGTTGCGCATGTTGTGCAGACTGCTGGTCGTGAAGACGGCTTCACTTCGGTTCCATTCGGTGAGAGCAAACTTTTTTTATCAAGAACTGAAGCTCGGATGGTATGGTTAAGTATTCCCGGTGAAGGATGTCCTAACCTTTGATGCCAAATGTCTTCGGTTGCTTTGTGTCTTGTTGATCACAGATAAAAATCGACGTTAGTATAAAAAGAAGAAACGATGAAAGGAGAAAACGCTGGTGATTTGTTGAGTTCGCCAGGAACGAAGCGAGTAAGAGGTAACTTCGTGGTTGTAATTTCCACATCGAGAACTTCTTCCCGTTGAAGAACTAATTCCCCTTCCTCAATTTCTATTTCTGTTAAATCTGTTACAGGCTGACCGACGAGAATCCCTGTTTCTACCTCACCGCTACTCTGCTGCTCTGCTTCCTCTGCTTCACTGCTGCTGCTGGGTCCCCAAGGTCCTGTAGTATGTTCTCAAGTTGTTGTAAAGTGTCGTAATAGTTCCTCCATACTGATGTATCTTCCTCGGCTGTGTTTGTGGGCCGGGAATCAAGAGCCGTGATAACCGCTGCTGCTATACGAGAACCTGTTGGAACTGCAGTTGCTCGGAAGTCGATGTCAAAGTTTTGGAAGTCAGTTTCTTATGGATGTTGCCAAGGTCCAAGAGATAACACTCTCTCGGAAGATCCAGTAGTACCTTGCAACTCGAATTGAAGAACGGAGACCCCATAGTGAGTGGCGGCTCTCCCGATGTAAGTATTTGATTCATTATGATAAAGTTCTTGGTCCATTGTCTCACAGTTTCCTTGTGTCCTGATCTTATGTCGTAGAAGCTGAGCCGTTGAAAGGAGATTAAAGCCAAGTCCTTCGATGATGAGAACATTCGTAACGTGTAAGGAAAATCCGGTGTTGACAGAATCCAGCATTACACTTCCAATTGATCTTGCCAATATTGTTTGTCCATTTGCAACTGTGACAGGAACTGGACGTCGAAGCGGACGTTGATGAGTGATGAAGAGCATCTCGGCAGAACACATGTGTTGACCGCAGCAACAGTCAAGATACCAAGTGTTGGGTCCTGCAATGACTCAAGCAAGGTTAGCATAAACTTGAGGTAAAACCATATTCTCAGGTTGCGTGATAGAACTCTACTCATCTTCATCGTCGAAATCTGAATCTGTTGCATGAACTGTTGTAACGCAGCTAAAATTTTGTTTTCCTGATGTTGCAGGAGTTGTTGTCGATGGATTCTGCTTCACGGGTTGCTTGAACTACTGCGACTGCTGTTGCACTCCTCTTTTCATATCAGCGTGAAGCTTGTTGCAAAATTTTATACTGTGTCCATCTCTTTTGCAGTAGTGGCAGAAGTATTTGTTGACGTGTTTCGTAGGCGTTGAATAAAAACTGATGTTGACTGCTCCTTTCTTGTTACGTGCTGATTGCAGGTCAAGATCTTGCTACTCTGCTTGAAGGATTGAGCAGATTTCTGCTTCCGAAAGATTGGGTTGAAGACGAAGAAGGGATCGACACTGCCGCCATTCTGCTCCAAGGCCGGTAAGAAGGACTGTGACAAACATGTCCATTGGGAAGTATCCGCCGCACTTTTCCAATCGATCACGAAGTGTTCGAGCCCTGTTGACATAATCCAAAACGTTCTCGTTGCCCTGCATCTGTACAGTTGTCAGTTGTGAGAGAATTTTACTCACGAAAATTGTATCCTATGCCATGTATAATCCCTTCAAATGCTTCCACGCAGATTCAGTTGGAGTCAAGCTTGTGTGAAGTGAGCGTATACCGAGCTGCTCTTTCAGCAAAAGATTGCGGATAAGGTCGGTGTAAGCGCTGAGTGAAGCATGAAGAAAACTCTGTTGTTCCATCTGTGTTCCCGTAACAGGATACGAATAATCGCCACTGAAGAACGGCCACAATCCAGCGGATTTCGTGAGAATTTCGAATTCGAAACTCCAAGCGTAGAAGTCAGTGCCATTAAAAGGTATGGTTGTCTTGATCTGTGTATTGCTCAAAAGATTCGAGGCCTGACAAACAGGTCCAGTAAAAGAAATCTGCTGCTGCGGAATTTGCTGTTGCGGTTGCTGTGGTTGCTGTTGATGTTGCTGTTGTTGCTGAAACTTTTGTTGCGCTTGCTGCTGTTATTGAAGAAATTGAAATTGTTGGTGTTGAGCAGGTATAAACGAAAACGAAGAACTGGAACTTGGAGCAGCTGCAGCTCTTGCATAGCTGGAGCCATCGATACTCATACCACTAAAGGCTGCTAATATTGATGCTGCTGCTTGTTGCTGTAATGTTGCAGGTACAGAGGAGGAAGTCCCCGGTGGATGCACAGCAGGCATTCCTTGCTGCTTTTGCGGCATCCCAATTGAAGAATAAGCAGGTGGAAAATTTCCAGCTGCAGAGTCACCTGTTTGACCAGTGAAGACTGTAGGATTTGTTACACCCGTGGGTCCAAATGTTGAAGAAGCAGACATTGGAGATGATGATGGTCCAGTCATTGTTGACAGTAGTCTTAATTCTAGATAGCTCTCATACCATGAAAGAATTTGAAAGGTGGTGCAGAAGACTAAGTATAGAATCTGCAGACTTAACCAAGGATCTTTGCTGGAATGGTAGACTAGTAAGACAGTGGAAGTCTTAGAACTTGTAAAGTGTTGACCAGAATTACTGAAGAACAAGTTGATAATTGAAGTTGTACAAGCTACTTTTATATCTACTAGAAGTACCTATTCGGTGATGTACTTGTTCGAGCTATTTGCGCTATGCGCTCTAACCGCTATTGAAAAGAGCGCGACTGCTCGCGTGACTGAAACGGCTTGCTAAGGTAATCATCCAGATGAGCGCAATTTGCTGACGTCATTCTACGGATGCTATCTACAGTGTAACTCGACAATATCTATCGATTACAGAAATGCAAGTATGATTTTACCACAACAGATTGAAATACATTGATAACATCATTGCAACAGCATCTATTCTGGGAATAGCCGAAAACTACTGGCAGCCTACCACTACGGTGCTACGGCTACTGCTGCTGCACTACCTACACTACAACCTACATTAGAAATGAGCCCTATACTAGACTATGCTGCCGCCGCCTGCCTACTCAGAGTCAAAACTAGCAGTTCCAACCTCCTCAATGTCTTCATCACTGTCAGTCTCTGGAACTTGGACCTTCTTGCGCTTGCTTTTCCTCCTCCAGATTGGGCCAGCCGCTCCATCCTCTTCGAACCCTCGCGTATGCCAACTCCAAAAGACCCTTTACGGGATCAAGCATGCACCTCGTCTCTGGCAGTAGCACCTGCACGACATTTTGCTGGACATTGGTTTCATCCAGTTACCCCATGACACCAAGATGTACCATCTCCACATCCGCGGGGACTACATCCTCCTTACAGTCTACGTCGATGATCTGCTCTACACTGACACCAACCCAGACTTACTTGACTAGTTCGAGCAAAACCTGGGAGAGTGCGTCGACATCACCACCTCCAAGACCATGACTCAATCTCTCTGCCTCAACATCTCCTACATGCCAGAAGCCATCCACCTCTCCACATCATAATATGTCGAGGCCCTAGCAAAGAAATTCAACCTCACGTCGACACTGCTCTCCACTGTCAACATATAATTTGTATATTTTATAGGCTAGCTAGGTGCTTGCTCATATAGAGTACAACCCCTTAGGTTATACCCCCTTGTACCACCTCATTCTAGTCATTCGTTCTACTCTAAGATGGTATCAGATTAGGTTAGGTCCGCCCGCCTGCTTCCACCCTAGCCCCTTAGCGCCCCGCTGGCCCCGTACGCCCAGCTGGCCCCTTAGCGCCCCGCTGGCCACTTAGCGCCCAGCTGGCCCCTTGGCGCCCCGCTGGCCCCGTGTGAGCCCCGCTGGCCCCGTGCGCCTTGCTGGCCCCTGTTCGCCCCGCTGGCTCCGTACGCCCCGCTGGCCCCGTTTGCCCCGTTGGCCCCGTTTGCTCCCCGCTAGCCCCATCGAGCCCCACTAGCCCCGTGCGCCTCGCTGGCCTTGTATGCCCCGCTAGCCCCGTGCGCCCTGCTGGCCCCGTACGCCTCGCCAGCCCCACGCCCCCTGGCCCCGTTCTCGCTGGTCCCGTGCTAGCCAGCCCCATCCTCGTCGGCTCCCTTGCTTGCTGGCCCCCACGCTTGCCAGCCCCGCGCCTGCAAGCCCCACGTTTGCCAGCCCCGCACTCACTGGCCCCGCACTCGCCAGGCCCGAGCTCGCCGACCCCCAGCTAGCCGGCCCCCAGCTAGCCGGCCCCTAGCTTGCCAGCCCCCAGCTAGCCGACCCCTAGCTTGCCGGCCCCTGGCTCCACTGGCACCTGCTCCGCCGGCCACAACCCGCACCGGTCCCGCGCCGTGCAACCACCGCGCCGCCCCTGTTTCTGGTTCCCACTCCCCTGGTAGCCCCTGCTCCCCTCTCTCCCCGTCCTGCTCACGTTTCTGGTGTGTCTCACGTCACTCCCCTCCCGTCGGTTGTCCCGGTCGAGGATTCGGCTGACTCTGGTGGCCCCGTGGCGCAGTACTCGCCGCCTGTTTCCGCCTTGGTGTCTCCTCCTCCACCGTCACAGCAGCCGCAGCCGTCGTCACCGTAGCAGCAGCTTCAGTCGTCGTCGTTGCCGTCGCCGCCGCCGCAGCAGCAGCAGCCGTCCGTGCGCTTTGGGGGCGGCGCGTTGAGGAAGGTGCTAGTCCTGGGGTTCCTGTCGTGGCTCGTCCTAGCGGTCCTGGGGGTGGCACCGGTGCTGGAGAGGATTCTTGTTATGGGGGTGCTCGTTCAGAGGGTGCTAGTCCTAGGGTTACTGTCGTGGCTTGTCCCCGCGGTCTCGAGGGTGGCACTGGTGCAGGAGAGGTTTCCTCGCCTCCTCCGTCATCGCTTGTTGTCGCTCCGCCTCCTCTGTCTGACTACCTTCATGCCGCTTGTCCTCCTGTTCCTCGTGTCCTTGCCTCCCTCGTTACCGACCCGTCTGTTCCTGTGTCGAGTCTTGATGCTCTCGTCGCTGCTGTCGCTGACTTCACCTCTACCTGCCGCCTTGACTAAGCCGCCGCTCTGGTCTCTGACCCTGTCTGTCCTCCGTCTGTCGGGGGTGCTCCTACCCTTGGCACTAACGTCCTGGAGGACCGACAGTACGAGCTTGCTTTCCTGTCCAAGGCCGCGCCTCATCTGTGCTCCATGCTGCTAGTCCATAAGGGGGTTTTGCATTATCCAGCAAGTACATCATGCATGGGGCTAGTGCTAGGATGACGCAGGCCAGTGGTTCTTACAGGGCACACAGACGCTTTGTGGGTGGATGACGCTGAGATGCTCAGGTCCTCCCAAGGCTACTGTTTTAGCCTTGGTGCAGGCGCCATCTCATGGAGGTCCACCCGCTCGTCGTCTGTGGCATAGTCTAGCTATGAGCCTGGGGGGTGCTTGTGTCTTCCGCCTACCCCAGCGAGAGTGGGTATCATGATACATGCTGGGGTTGCCCTTGGTCCTCGGGGAAGGGTCACAGGTGCAGAGCATGGGGGGTTATGGGCGCACTTACTCGCTACTTAAAAAGCCATTTTTGTCCAAAATATATATATTAGAGGGTATAAACACTCGAACAAAATCAACCTGCACGTCTCATGCTAGTCAACTTTTCTACTCTGAGATGGTATCACGCGCTAGGTTACTATAGGTCCTTCCTGCCCACCTGCGCTTCCGCTCTTGTCCTAGTCCTAGCCGCACGCTCCTAGCCGCCCCTTAGCGCCCCGTCGGCCTCGTAGCGCCCCGCCGGCCCATTAACGCCCTGTCGGCCCTGTTAGCGCCCCGTCGACCCCGTCGGCCCCCTCTGGCGAATCTGTCCCCATACCGAAACTTGCCCGTGTATTGCCCACAGACTGCAAGCCTAAGAGCGAAAGCTTTTGGCACTTCATCCGCAAGAACGTTATCGACCACGGCATCGATACGTGGAATATGATCAATGCTGATCAAATCCCCATATTCCTCGAGATGCCATTCGACCACACGCTTCACCACTGCGGTGACCGCTCCGTACAGATTCGGAGCGCGGGCTATGAGAAGGAGAGGTTAACTGTGATGCTTGGTGTGACGACGTCGGGCTTCAAACTCCCACCTATGGTCATTCTCAAACGCAAGACCTTGCCTAACATTCTCGTCCCCGCAGGTACTTCGTGACGCCTCGTTCAGCTCGCCATCCCCGCTGTCTAATGCTTCTTTGTCGCCCCCCTGCAGGCATGCTCCTCCGATCACAAGAGTGAGGATGGATGGACTCCCAGCTTGTGCTGGACTTGGTGGAGCACGTCCTTCTCCCATTCATCCGCCCCCCCGCATGTGTTTCAAGGAGCAGGTCGCTGCTAGTGCTGGATTCTTACCGCGGCCATCTGACAGACTCTGTGCTCGGCCTGCTAAGGTGGCATCGGATCATCCCCGCGGTCATCCCTGGCAGATGCACTCCCCTTCTGCAGCCGCTGGACGTCGCCATCAACCGGTCTTTCAAGGCAAACGTGCGATGCCACTACAACACCTGGTTCTCAGAGGAGGGGATCGACACCCTCACAGCTGCAGGTAACGCGCCTGATGCCCATGCAACCCCATACCCTCGTGCCTGTTTCCATGCACTGTTACCCATGTCCCTGTGCGCTTGTCCTTCCCTTGCGGATGCTTCCCTTTATGTTGCTTAACTGTCGTACTCTTTGCATGCTATGCAGGGAACCTGGAAAAGCCGCCTCTGGAACTCCAACTGAAGTGGATCACTGCCTCCTGGGAGGCGGTTCGTGAAGAGACCATCATCAGGTCCTTCAAGACCTGTGGCATCAGCAACGCCACTGATGGGAGCGAGGATCACCTCGTGCTCGCTCACATGCGGGACGCGGCCCAAGTGGAGGTGCATGACGACGTCCATGCTGCGGGCGACGTCGAGGAGTCGATTAACCCCCTCTATGCCACCGGAGAGCAGGACCACGAAGACACGGAGGACGCAGGGGATGAGGTGGCAGCAGACATGGATGAGCCTGCTGCACAGGTGGAAGTGACGGTGGAAGATGCCTCTGCTGCTGATGCAACTAGTAGCACTGCTGCGCCTGAGGCTTCTGCCTCAGATGAGGATTCTGAGGGCTGAGGGAAGCATGCTCACCTGATCTGCTTGGCCTGACGTGACTTGAGACGATAGCAGCCTAGGAGTTGAGGTTGGGAAGCAACCTGCCTGCTGTAGGATTAGATATATTGGCTGAGTTTTGCAGGCAAAAAAGGAAATTGCAGGTCACATCAGAGCACCTTCCGAAAGCGAGAGATTTTGCTTCGGATCGAGGGTCAGCCCGCAAATTTTCACCCAAACCTGGCACAACGTACACGAACCTGGTTACATCAACATGCCTGAAGAACAGCTCCATCTACAAATTACATCTACGTCAGGGAAACACCCCCCTCACTTCCCTCCCTGGCAAATCTAACGCAAACGTGACGCAACTCTGACGTTCGCTCAATCGCGGAGTTCACCTTGCGTCCAGCGTTACATCAGGCGCAAGGGTGTACTAGGCCTCCACACCCCAAAAATACAACCGCCACCACTTTAGCCCACCTCGCGTACCTGGGCCTGCCCTGCAAAAAAACAGCAGCTGAACAAACCCAGTTGGGAGGCAGTGGGGTATCAAAGTGAGAATAGAATGATGGAGTAGAGAGAGAGTACAGGTGAATATACCTAAGTGTTGTACCCTCTAAGAGGTGGCCCTATACAGTCTATGCAAACATAGGAGATACACATGTTTGACACACCCCCTAGGCTGCATAGGGGCATGTCCTGAACAAGCAGCTCAGGGCGGCACTACTAGTCCAGCCTCTGAGACAAGGGTCTAAAAGACCAGTCAGAAGGGGTACAGACAAGGCAAGAACAAGACCAGGGCGGCACTACTAGTCCAGCCACTGGGAGAGGACACAAGTCCAGTCTGAGTACACATATAAAGGATAGTACAAAGTCAAGGCCCTAGCAAGTGAGAGGCTACAGGAACTAGACCAAGCTGTACACAGTGCCGCTGATGATCTTTAGGCGCAAGCGCCTTCGTAAAGATATCACCTGTGTTGGCACCTGAGGCCAAGTGTACTACGCGAGCCTGGCGTCGCTGCTGTAGCTCGTGCAGGAGGAAGTACCGCAGCTGAATATGCTTCGCTCTGCCCTCGAGTTGAGGCTCCTGACACAGGAGGATCATGGCCCTGTTGTCAGCGAACAGGACCGGGGCAGAGCTAGGCCGCTCACCTAAGTCAGTGAGCAAGAAGGTCAGCCAGCGGAGCTCCTGTGCCGCCATGGCACCAGCGTAGATCTCGGCCTCACAGCTGGACTGGGCAACAGACGAGGAGCGGGTAGCTCTCCATAAGACGGCACCTGAACCAAGGCTGAAGCAGTAGCCCTGGGTAGACCTGAGTGTCTCGGCGTCGTCTGCCCAAGAAGCGTCTGTGTGCCCAGTAAGGACCACTGGCCCACGTCCTCCTAGCACTAACCCCATGCCCGATGTACTAGCAAGATAACGCAAAACCCTCTTAGCAGCAGACCAGTGCCGCGGTTGGTGTCTGCCTGTGGCCACAAAGCGAGCCAGGATGCTGAGAGGGTATGCGAGATCTGGGCGAGTGCAAGTCATCAGGTACATGAGGCAACCCACCAGCTCTGCGTAGGGGCCGCTGGGCTCTACCGACTCCTCAGAAACTGGAGCAGAGAGTCTGTAGTCTACAGGCAGAGGGGTGGGCTGTGCAGAGGAGAACTGAAGGCCGAACCTCTGAAGGACATGGCGCACCAAGTGTGACTAAGTCAGGGTGATGGTGCGCGATGCTCTGTCCCTGGAGATCTGCAAGCCAAGGTAACGGCGCAGTTCTCCAAGGTCAGTGCACGTGTGTCTCTTCAGCAGCTCTGCCTTCACATAGGCCAGTGCGTCCCTGTCTGCTGCGGCAAAGACTAGGTCGTCGACGTAAACAAGGATGTAGAATGGAGTCTGGCCAGCACGAACGAAGAGTGAGGGGTCTGCGGAAGACGGAAAGAACTGCAGGTCAGCAAGGGTAGCACGCAGCGTGTTGTGCCACTCACGGGGAGCCTGGCGCAGGCCGTAGACGGGGCGCCGCAGGAGCCACTGGGTCCCAGGAGGGAAGGTGCCAGTAAAGCCCTGAGGGCGACGCAAGTAGACCTGCTCGTGTAGGCTGCCCTGAAGGAAGGCAGTGGAGAAGTCGAGGGAGTGAAGCTCGTAGTCACGCTGAGCAGCTAGGTGTAACAGAACCCGAAGAGTAGTCATCTTCGGGGTCGGAGCGAAGGTCTGGAAGAAATCCACCCCCTCACGCTGACTGAAGCCTCTAGCCACGTAGCGCGCCTTGAACACAGGCGGCTCTCCAGGAGGACGCTTCACCTTGAAGAGCCAGCGGCCATCGACTACGTTCACCCCAGGCGGGGGAACTGCGTCGACGAAGGTGCCGGTGGATCTCCAAGATGCCATCTCCTGCTCCATGGCAGCTATCCACTGCGAGGCCCAAGGTCCCGAGGTCGCCTCAGCGTAAGTGCGAGGGGTCGGGATGTCGAAAGCGTCTGGGTCACCCTCAGGGACTAGCAGCATGGAACAGAGATGGGGAGCAGCCTCGGACAGGAAAGCAAGCTCGAACTGGCGGTCCTCCAGGAAGTCACTGCCGAGGGCAGGAGCACCCCCGACAGACGGAGGACAGGCTGGGTCAGAGACCAGAGCGGTGGCGTAGTCAAGGCGGCAGGTACAGGCGAAGTCAGCGACCGCAGCGACAAGAGCGTCAAGGCACGAGACCGGAACAGACGGGTCGGTAACGAGAGAGGCAAGGACCCGAGGAACAAGAGGACGAGCTGCACGAAGGTAGTCAGACAGCGGGGGGGGTGCAACAACAAGGGAGGACGGAGGAGGCGATGGGAGAAGGGGAGGACGAGACGCGTGGGAACGAAGCAACATAGTGTGGGAGCGCAAGACAGGGGAGGCAGGGCGAGCACGGGAGGGACGGTGAGACCAGACGTGAGACGGAGGAGTCGGGTCAGGAGACAGGGGAGGGGACACAGGAGGGGAACGAGGGGGAAGACGAGCCGGGGACGAGTCTGGCGGAGGGAACACAGGGCCGTAGACGGGAAGAGGAGGAGACGGTCGGAGAGGAACAGACGCAGGGTCAGGGGACGGAAGGTCGAGCAGGCGAAGGGCTGACACTGGCGGGGACTGCTGCCGCGGCGGCACAACGCCGACACTTGGACCGCAAGCTGCTCCTCGGCTACCACGAGCACACTCCACACCAGCACCCCCAGAGGGAACACCTCCAGGGCCCGAAACCCCTCGAGGACCGGTACTAGCACGCACTCCAACGCCAGCACCCCCAGAGTCAACGAACGGCCGCTACGACGGCAGCGGCGGCGGCAGCGACAACGACGGCTGCGGCGGCGGCGGCGGCGGCGGCGGCGGCGGCGGAGGTGACAACGGCTGTGACAGTAGGGGCAACAGCGGTGGCAGAGGCGGTGGAGGAGGGGACGCCTGGGGAGGGGCGGCTGGCGAGGACTGCGCCGCAGGACCACCAGAGTCAGAAGACTCCTCAACCGGGACCACCGACGGAAGAGGGGTGACGTGGGACACACCAGAGGGGGCAGGACGGGGAGGAGGAGGGGGAGGGGCAAGGACTACCGTGGAGGGAGTGACCAAGAACAGGGGGGGGGTAACCGGGGGACCGCGGTGGGGGAAGCGACGGTAGTAGGAGACGGACTCGTCAAAGGTGACGTCGCGAGAGTGAAAGAAGCTGTGAGACGGCGGGTGGTAGAAGTGCCAGTCGAACGCGTCAAGGGGAAAACCGAGGAAGACGCATGGAAGGGTGCGGGCAGTGAGCTTGTCCGTGCCAGAGGCACGGACGTGAGCAAGGCAGCCCCAGACGTGGAACGCAGACGCGTTACCAGGAGACCCAGTCCAAAGACGGGTCGGCGAAACCTGCGGCTGCTGGGGGTGCGGCCACAGGTTAAGCTGGTGAGCGGCTTAGCGAACGGCGAACGGCCACAGAAAATGGGGTGCACCGGCATGGATCATGGAGGTGCGAGCGACCTCCATGACCAAACCGATGCGTCGCTCAGCGACCCCATTCTGCTGTGGGGAGTCCGGTAGGGTGAACGTCTGGGTGATGCCCTCCGCACGACAAAAGCGACCAAGGACACCTGAGGCAAACTCGCCACCCCGGTCGGAGTGAAGGCGCAAGACAGGGAGACCTCGGTGGACACGGGCAGAGACAAGCCAGGGGATGAGGGCGTCAGGCACGTCGGCCTTCCGCTCCAAGGGAAAGACCGAGGTGTAGCGAGTGAAGTCGTCGACAAGCCCAAGGAAGTAGCGCTCTCGACGCGGCCCATGGACGGGGGCGGGGCCCCAGACGTCCATGTGCAGGGTCTGCAGCGGCGCGGCGGTAGGGGGAAACGAGGAGGAGTGGGGGGCACGGCGAAGCCGACCCTCGACGCAAGGCGTGCAAGGTGGGGCTGGGGAGGAGGGAAAAGCGGGGAGAGAACCAGGGAGACCAAGGACGAGACCGTGCTGGGACATGTGACGCAGACGCGGGAGCGCAGGGTGACCTAGGCGGTGGTGCCAAAGGAGAGTCGGATGAGTGAGGGACCGACAGGAGCAGGCAGCAGCAACCTGGGTAGACGCAGCCATCTAGGGGGGCGCCCCAACCGGGGGGGTCACGGTGTCCAGAGTGAACAGGCCTGACACCGGGTCCCGGGGGAACGTGGACAGGTGGGCACCGGTGGCGGCCTCGGTACAGACAGCATACCGCTCGTGTCCAGGGAACGTAGTGGTGACGCCAAGGTCCTGGAGGCAGCCGACACCAACTAGGTTCCTGGAGAACGAGGGGATATGCAGACCTGTAAGAGCGCCCGAAGGGACCGCCGGACAGGGAAGAATGGTGGAACTGCGAGCAACTACCGGACCGCCGGAGGGGTCAGCAAGAGAAACGGCAGCAGGAACAGGAAGCGGCGTCAGTGTAGTAGAGTCGCGGAAGAAGCACCGGGAAGCGCCAGAGTCCAAGGTGAAGGAAAGCGAAGCAGCGCCGTCCGGCAAAAGGGCGACGGTGGAAGCACCAAGGCTACACAAAGCATGGGACCCTACGCCTGACGCAGCAGGGGAGGCTAAGCTAGTCACACCTACACTAGACGACAGTGAGTAATAAGCGGGAAGCGCACTAGAGTCATCAGCATACATCACATCCAGAGTAGAAACAATGGCATCCATGTCCATGTCAAAAATCTGAATACTACGCCTAAGCAAACTGTGCCAGTCCGGGAGGTCGGGCGACGGACCGAAACGCTGACGAAATAGGTCGTCCAGGCGACGAAAGCAGCGGGGAGTGGTATGACCGATCTTACCGCAAACGAAGCCGCGGCGAGGACCGGTCTGGATCTGGTAATGACAACGCACGCCTCCCGAACCACCACTCGGCACCCCGCCACGCGCCCGACCACCACCAGCGCCAGGCCACCCGGGCGGGAGGACACTCGCCTGCCTCGTCTGCGGCGGCTGCTGCGGCTGCTGCGGAGGCCGCGGCTGCTGCGACTGCTGCGACTGCGGAGGCGGCGGCTCAACTGGACTGGGCAGGGTCCCCTCGTCCGCTCCAGCACCAGATGACCCGACTCCACCACCACCTCCTCCTGCACCCCCGCCGCCTCCGCCGCGCCCAGCCTTGGGGCGGCGGCCCTTCCCCGAACGAAACTGCGCTGCAGCAGCAGTCTCAGCCACAGCGACAGAGCCGTCGGAGTAGGTACACTGAGCGGGGGCACAACCCTGAAAGATAGGGACCGGTACGGTACCACTCGCCTGGGCGATGGAGCGGTGGCGGGTCTCGATAGCAATCAGGGTGTCTACGAAGTCGGTGAGGGTGAGCTCACCGGGGTGAATGCTAAGGAAGCGGTCACGGGCGGCGGCAAGGCGGTCAGGGAGGCGGGTGGCAAGCAGGTAGAGGGTAGAGGTAATGGGCGGCTGGTGGGCTCTAAGCTGTGCGTCAGTGCAGGCAGCACGCCAGGTCTCATCTATCGAGCGCAGGTGGGCAGCTAGGTCAGATACAGTGGGGAAAGACGCAAGGTCGGGAAAGAGCATCGAGAGGATCAGGCGACCCACTGAGGCAGCAGGAGGGGTGGAATAGCGATTGATGACAGCATCTAAGTAAGCCTGGGCCGTAGTGATGGACCTAAAGCGAGGGCGCTCAGACGGGGGAAGGGCATTGCTAATGGCGAGCTGAGCAACAGCGTCTCGGGAAGGCCAGACAGAGCGAGCAAGGGCAGCGGCTGCAGTGGACTCGCGCTCGGCGGGTGTGGGGTCAGTGGGCAGCACAGCAGGGGAGTCTGGGCAGGGGAGCATACCGTCAAGGTGTGCGGAAAGCGGGTGGCCATCCTGCCGATGACCAGTGAGGTGGCGGCGAAGGTCGGCGAGCCACGCCTCGAACTCCAGTGGCTGGCCTTCAATGTCGAAGCGAAGCTCCGCCGCCATCAGGAGCAGTGCAGGACCGTACAGTGCAGTGCAGTGCAGTGCGGTGCAGTACGATGCAGTGCGGTGCAGTGCAGCGCAGGGCGGTGCAGGGCGATGCAGTGCGGTGCAAGGCGGTGCAGTGCGGTGCAGCGCGGTACCGTGCAGTGCAGTGCGGTGCAGGTGATGAGGAACCGTACCAGGGAGGTTGCGGGGCCGGGGCAGTGACAACGAGCGGGCCGCACACAGCTCGGGGCAGGACAGGCACGGGGGCCAGTAGCAGCGGGCAGCAGGCCGACGGGACGGGCGCAGGGCCGGCTGGGACGTGCGGGAAGGCCGGGAGGGCGGGCGCGGGGCCGGCGGGGACGGGCGCCAGGCAGGCGCGGCGGGGCCAGGCAGGGCGCGACGCGGCCGGGCAGGGCGGGACGGGGCTAGGTAGGGCGCGACGGGGCCAGGGGTCGCGACGGGGCCAGGCGGGGCGCGACGGGGCCGGGCAGGGCGCGACGGGGCTAAGGGCAGGACGGGGCCCAGGAGGGGCGCGACGGGGCCCAGAATGGGTGCGGCTAGGCTAGGAGGCGCGGCAGGGTCCAGGAGGGGCGCAACTGGGCCAGGAGGCGCGGTGGGGCCCAGGAGGGGCGCGACTGGGCTAGGAGGCGCGGCAGGGCCCAGGAGGGGCGCGACTGGGCTAGGAGGCGCGACGGGGCCCAGGAGGGGCGCGACAGGGCTAGGAGGCGCGGCAGGGGCCCAGGAGGGGCGCGACTGGGCTAGGAGGCGTGATAGGGCCCAGGAGGGGCGCGGCTGGGCTAGGAGGCGCGAAGGGCCCAGGAGGGGCGTGGCTGGGCTAGGAGGCGCGGCAGGGCCCAGGAGGGGCGCTACTGGGCTAGGAGGCGTGACGGGGCCCGGGAGGGGCGCGACTGGGCTAGGAGGCGCGATAGGGCCCAGGAGGGGCGCGGCTGGGCTAGGGGGCGCAAAGGGCCCAGGAGGGGCGCGGCTGGGCTAGGAGGCGCGGCAGGGCTCAGGAGGGGCGCGACTGGGCTAGGAGGCGTGACGGGGCCCGGGAGGGGGGCGACAGGGCTAGGAGGCGCGGCAGGGGCCAAGGAGGGGCGCGACTGGGCTAGGAGGCGCGAGAGGGCTAGGAGAGGCGCGGCGGGGCCTAGGTAGGGTAGGAGCGGAAGCGGTAGGTGGGGGATCCTAACCTACGCGTGATACCATATCAAAGTGAGAATAGAATGATGGAGTAGAGAGAGAGTACAGGTGAATATACCTAAGTGTTGTACCCTCTAAGAGGTGGCCCTATACAGTCTATGCAAACATAGGAGATACACATGTTTGACATGGGGTTGTGAGGGCATCTCACCAAACACAACGCTAATTTTTCGTCATTTTGCCCCCTAATATATCTCTGCTGCCCTGGGGCAGCAGTTTTTTGTTGCGCAATTTTGAAAATCTCTCCTCTCTCCTTTCGCTTGCGCTTTCCACAATTTGGCCGCGTGGCTTCCAAGCGATGTTGGGAAAGTGTACCTGGTTTGGGTGGTAACCTGTGCTCTCGAAGTCGCTGTCTGGCTTCCTCAATGTCGACGTCGACGTCAACGTCAAATGCCTGCAGAACTCAGCCATTGTGGTTACTGTGTGAGAAGTGCTGATATTGGCAAGCAGCCGGAGAGCTGCAGTAGGACTAGACAACTTGTAGAAACTCTGTAACAGAGTAGACCTGACATTTGTAAGCAGCCTAGCTGCGGCTGTAGGAACAGGGCTTATAGGAAGACCTGTTAACTGATTGGCTGGTAAGCATCAGCATGCTTCTCAGAATTTTGTAAACAAAGGAAAAATAAGGAGGGGGGGTCCTAAAATGACTAATGACAAAAGTAGGGTCCTCACAGAAACTGCCAAAACAAGAGTCCCCTTGTCCATCCAAAAGTCCCATGGACTGCTATTCTGGCGGGTGATATATGCGGGGGACTACGGTAAAACCGCAGGCTAAAGTAGCAAAGGGGGGACGAAATTGAAAATTGAGATTTTTGGGGGTCAGAGAAATGAACCCGATTTGCAGTGGTACACCTACCTCGAAGCGAAAAAACCAATGCTGTGATTTTGCAGCACGCAACCATTGGATAACGGAACAATGCAGTTGTAACTCCCTTGGGAAACACGCCGCGACAATCTCGAGGGTCGCAAGGCTCAACCAAAACAAAGTTCATGCGAACACTCGTCACCAGTGCAGAGTTTCAAGCGAGCCCCAGGTGTGCTATTACTTTTCAGACGTAGGAGACCCAGCTAGCTTAGCGCAGCTCCCCAGTCATTTTCCCCGTGTAAAAAAATAATCTGGCACGCGAAGGGGAAAGAGCAGCCCCCCCGCGTGTGAACGGCCCTTTAGTTCCGACAGAAAACACTGTATTGTGCAGTAGCGACGACAGGAAGCAGTGGAAATGATGCAGGCAAGCTAACCGTAGATAATCGTCCACCGCAGCTTGGTGAAAACAGTGGGCGGTGTGCCACGGGTGTTTGCGAGACAGTCAGCTACTTGTCGGCGAGATCGCATTTGTTTCACTGCTGTTCGGGAAGCATAGCGAGTCCCCTGTCGACCTTGGTGTAGTCAGGCGATGGGGGAAAAAGGGGGAAAGTATGGGGAAAAGGCAGGGAGAGATGGGGGTAAGAGGTAAGCAGAATGGGGGAAACATGCATGCGGAATGGAAAACATGTGTGGACGTGATGGGGGGGAGGGGAGCGCAGTCAGAGGAAAGAGGCGAGCGGAATGACGGGGAGAGCGAGCGGAATAACGGGGAGAGCGAGCGGAATGACGGGGAGAGCGAGTGGAATGACGGGGAGAGCGAGCAAATTGAGGGGGAGAGCGAGCGGAATGAGGGGGGGAGAGAGCGGAATGAGAGGGGAAATGGGGAAGGGAGGGAGACAAGGGGCAGGGAAATGGGGAAGGGAGGGAGGTAGGGGGCAGGGAAATGGGGAAGGCAGGGAGATAGGGGGCAGGGAAATGGGGAAGGCAGGGAGATAGGGGGCAGGGAAATTGGGAAGGCAGGGAGATAGGGGGCAGGGAAATGGGGAAGGCAGGGAGATAGGGGGCAGGGAAATGGGGAAGGCAGGGAGATAGGGGGCAGGGAAATGGGGAAGGGAGGGAGATAGGGGGCAGGGAAACGGGGAAGGCAGGGAGATAGGGGGCAGGGAAACGGGGAAGGCAGGGAGATAGGGGGCAGGGAAATGGGGAAGGCAGGGAGATAGGGGGCAGGGAAATGGGGAAGGCAGGGAGATAGGGGGCAGGGAAATGGGGAAGGCAGGGAGATAGGGGGCAGGGAAATGGGGAAGGCAGGGAGATAGGGGGCAGGGAAATGGGGAAGGGAGGGAGATAGGGGGCAGGGAAACGGGGAAGGCAGGGAGATAGGGGGCAGGGAAACGGGGAAGGCAGGGAGATAGGGGGCAGGGAAATGGGGAAGGCAGGGAGATAGGGGGCAGGGAAATGGGGAAGGCAGGGAGATAGGGGGCAGGGAAATGGGGAAGGCAGGGAGATAGGGGGCAGGGAAATGGGGAAGGCAGGGAGATAGGGGGCAGGGAAATGGGGAAGGCAGGGAGATAGGGGGCAGGGAAATGGGGAAGGCAGGGAGATAGGGGGCAGGGAAACGGGGAAGGCAGGGAGATAGGGGGCAGGGAAACGGGGAAGGCAGGGAGATAGGGGGCAGGGAAATGGGGAAGGCAGGGAGATAGGGGGCAGGGAAATGGGGAAGGCAGGGAGATAGGGGGCAGGGAAATGGGGAAGGCAGGGAGATAGGGGGCAGGGAAATGGGGAAGGCAGGGAGATAGGGGGCAGGGAAATGGGGAAGGGAGGGAGATAGGGGGCAGGGAAACGGGGAAGGCAGGGAGATAGGGGGCAGGGAAACGGGGAAGGCAGGGAGATAGGGGGCAGGGAAATGGGGAAGGCAGGGAGATAGGGGGCAGGGAAATGGGGAAGGCAGGGAGATAGGGGGCAGGGAAATGGGGAAGGCAGGGAGATAGGGGGCAGGGAAATGGGGAAGGCAGGGAGATAGGGGGCAGGGAAAAGGGGAAGGGAGGGAGATAGGGTGCAGGGAAAAGGGGAAGGGAGGGAGATAGGGGGCAGGAGCGGGTAGGAATGGTTGGAGAAAGGGAGGACTGGGGGGAATATAAGGGGCAGAGAAATGGGGAGGGGAAGGAGATAGGGGACAGGGGCGGGTAGAATTGGTTAGATAAATGAGAGCTGAAATGGCAAGTAGATAGGGAAGGCATCGGAATGAGGGGGAGGGAGCGGATGTAAAGGGTTGAGGATGGGTAAAGGGGGGCTTGGAGGTAGCAACGTGGAGATCCCCCCTCTCATGCTTTCCGTTTCCCTCTTTGCCCCTCCCATGCTCTCCGTTTCCCCCTTTCCCCCTCCCATGCTCTCTGTTCCTCCCTTGCTCTCTGTTTCCCCCTTTCCCCCTCCCATGCTCTCTATTTCCCCCTTTCCCCCTCGCATGCTCTCCGTTTCCCCTTTTCCCCTCCCATGCTCTCTGTTCCCCCCTTTCCTCGTGCCGTGCTCACCGGTTCCCCCCTTTCCCCCTCCCATGCTCTCTGTTTCCCCCTTTCCCCCTCCCATGCTCTCCGTCTCCCCTGGGGTGCCCTCAGGTTCCCCCTCCCATGCGCTCGTGCTCCCTTTCCCCCAGTTGAACCCACGCCCGCCCGCCTCACTCATACAGCCGGTCCCCTTGTTGTGCCCTCGCTCCCCCCACCCACACACGCCCTTTGGTGCCCTCATGACGCGTCCTATCCGTCTGCTTACCCCTCGCTAAGCCCCCTCAGCCCCACCTCCCAGACCAATAGTTGTGCTTGCCATGCAACAGCTGTATGAACCCCTCTCCAAACGCTGCCCCCTTTCCCTTATCCTCCTCCCCCTTCTCCCATCATGTCAAGCATTCTCCCCATTCTCTACCCCTTTCACATCCCTACTTCGCTCACATCCCCTCTACCGTACCCTCATCCCTTCTCCCCCTCTCCCAACCAGTTTCCCCTCTCAATCCTGTTGCTCAACCCCTTGCTCAGGTGCTCTTTGATGGAACAGCAGATTCTTTCGTTCACATTGCCAGTTGCTAAAAAAATGGCATTTGTAGCCAAGTTTGTGCTTTGGTTGGTTAGATAATTGGGAAACTTATCTACACCCATTCTTTATTGCAATATGTGACGGACCTTTCTCCTGCAAAGGGTGGCGGACGGCACAGAGGCCCCTGGGTCGGGCCTGCCAGCGGCTTATAAGCTTGTGTCGACCTCCGCCCGCGGCCAGGAGCTCCTTGGGCAAATGAGCTCTTTCCTCGCGGGGAAGACAAAGAGCCGTGAGCTGAAAGGCTCCACGACTATCCTTGAGTGAGTGCGACCTCCACCGGCAGCCAGGAGCCCCTTGGGTACGTGCCCGTGCCCTTCTTAAACCTTTTATTTCTCGTCCTAAGCTGGACTTATAGCCACCTATCAATCTCACATGTTAATGGTCCTGATTGGCTGCAGATTCATTCGCAGCGAGGGCTCTGGAAACGTGCCAGTGAAGCTGTCGGGCCCGTCCAACATCATCGTTGCTTACTCCGGGGACAGCTAAAAACGCTTGGTTATCATGGCCTGACAAGGTACCCAATCCAAACCCCGAATTCTATGTGCATCTAGCTTCACCTGCTGTGCCACCATCACTCCCCACCGTCACTGCCCACCCTCAATATCCACCCTCACTCTCCACCCTCACTCTCCACCCTCACTCACCACCCTCACTCGCCACCCTCACTCTCCACCCTCACACTGCTCTGCCATATGCATAACAGAGTATTGCAGCGCCTCCAAAGCATACAATGAATTATTCTATCCGTTGGTTTTCCATGGTTTCAGGGGATCCACGGTTGTTGATTTCTCCTGCACCGTGGGAGGAGCACCAAGCATGGCACCGCCGAGCAAAGCACCCGTGAGTGAAGCAGCACCGGTCGAAGCACCCAGGAGCGAGTCAGCAGCAACCGAAGCACCCGGGAGCGAGTCAGCAGCGACCGAAGCACCCGGGAGCAAAGCAGCACCGACCGAAGCACCCGGGAGTGAGCCAGCAGCGACCGAGGCACCAGGGAGCAAGGCAGCACCCATCGGAGCACCCGGGAGCGAGCCAGTAGTGACCGAAGCATCCGGGAGGGGAAGCAGCACCGATCGGAGCACCGGGAGGCAAAGGAGCACCGATTGCAACACCCGGGAGTGAGCCAGCAGTGCCTGAAGAACACGCGAGCGAGCCAGCAGCGACCGAGGCACCCGGGAGCGAGGCAGCACCCATCGAAGCACCTGGTAGTGAGGCAGCAGCGACCACAGCACCCGGAAGTGAAGCAGGACCGAAAAGAGCACCGGGGAGCAAAGCAGCACCAGTCGCAGCACCCGGGAGCGAGCCAGCAGCGAGCCAGCAGAGAGACAGGAGTGACCGAAGCACCCGGGAGCGAACCAGCACCGGTCGACGCACCCGGGAGCAAAGCAGCACCGATCGGAGCACCAGGGAGCAAAGCAGCACCAATCGCAGCACCCGGGAGTGAGCCAGCAGCGACCGAAGCACCCGGGAGCGAGCCAGCACCGATCAAAGCACCCGGGAGCAAAGCAGCACCGATCAGAGCACTGGTGAGTGAAGCAGCACCGATCGCAGCACCCGGGAGCGAGCCAGCAGTGACCGAAGCACCCGGGAGCAAAGCAGCACCGACCGAAGCACCCGGGAGAGAGCCAGCAGCGACCGAAGCACCCGGGAGCGAGCCAGTAGCGACCAAAGCACCCGGGAGCGAGCCAGCAGCGACCGAAGCACCCGGGAATGAGCCAGCAGCGATCGAACCACCCGGGAGTGAGCCAGCACCGATCGACGCACCCGGGAGCAAAGCAGCACCAATCGCAGCACCCGAGAGCAAGCCAGCAGTGACCGAAGCATCCGGGAGCGAAGCAGCACCAACCAAAGCACCCGGGAGGGAGCCAGCAGCGACCAAAGCACCCGGGAGCCAAAATTGTAGAGGTATGCCGGAGTCCACCATTCCCGCTCTTCCTCATTCAAGGATGGTACTATTGGGGAGTGTAGGACGTGGTGAGCTGGTGCTTGATGCCTTTCCTCTTCACCCAACTTTGGAATTCCTTTCCCAAGAACTCTCCACCACGATCAGTCCGGAATGCCTTCACTCGCTTCCCACTTTCCGAAAGAGCCCAGGTGAGTCTTGACCAATCATCCACCAAGGTCATCGAGAACCTGACTCCCCTGTCTCCCACCACCCTCATCGGTCCCACAAGATCCATATGCACGAGTTCAAGCGGATCACGAGACTCCCCCATCACTGAATGAAAGGGAAAACAAGTGAACTTGCTAGCCAAGCAAGTTTCACATACTCCCACCTCCTTTAGCCCTCCCTTAATCATCAGCCCCTTAACCTTCTCTTCCTTTAGCAACTACTGGAGTGCGTGGCCCAAGCACCGGTGAGAGGTATGCCAATCTTTTTCACCCGAGCATGGAGTCACATGCGTTGCTGCAGCATTCCCTTGCTTTGGCAGCCCTTCGACGCTGGTTCCAGCTTCACCAAGGTCATCCACCTGTTTGGCTTGGCCACCTCCAGCAGTTCCAACAGCCAAAACTTTTTCCACCTCTTTCCACGGCAATACCGGAAACTCCTACATGGATTGGTGCATGTCCTTAGCACCGCGAAGGTCCCACAAGAGTCGCCCATCCAGAGTATAACTTGGTGCCATCCATTTCCATCTTCATCGCTGCCTCACTCAACTCTTTGGTTGCCAGAAGGTTGGTACACAAGTCGTGCACAAGGAGAACTCGTGAAGGTTGGTACAGAAGCCGTGCACAAGGAGAACTCGTTTCAGCTTCACGAGTTTCCCATCAGCTCCCATGAACATAACCTCCCTTCTCCATGTACGGGAACGATTTGGCCAGTGGCTGACATGTCTGTCCTTGCCTTGGATGGTCTGACCTCATCCGAGAGGTCCTCCCTATTGGTTATCGTCATGAAGGCCCTAGTGTCGATGACCCAATGGCTGGTTCGGTAAAGAGTAACCTTGCCGACAAGTACAACCTCCTCCTTGGAACACGGGTCCCCAACATGGTAGAACATGCCGTCGATGCCTCCCGAGCCTTCATCCCCTTCCTTACAGCTTGGGTCTTCTCCCATGGACACACGCATGCCTTTGGAGCCCTCAACGGATGGCCCTCCCGATCTCCAGCTGGTTGGAAGCTTGTGACACTTGAACCACGGATGCCCCTCCACATGGCAATACTACTTCCCTCTGCATCTCTTGCATCCTTTGCTACCGCCTTTCCCTCCTTGGTTTCCTTTGGCTCCAGAACCAGAATTTTCCATCTTCTTCATTTGACCCTTGAAGCCCCTCCTTCCCATGCCATAGGCATGGCTCCCATCACCAGAAACAGAGAGCTCCTTCCAGGCTCTGTGTTCTCAATCCTTTGTATACACAGATTGCCTTTGCATGCATTCCAGAAATCTCTCGACAACTTTCTAACTTGTTTTCTCTTCTTTCCTTGCCTTGACTTGTTGCTTTTCACTCACTCTTCAAACTACCTCCACTACCCGAGGCGTTTTCTTACTCGAAGTCCTACCTTCTCTTCTCTTCTCTCTACTCCTGTCCTCCTCGCCCTCTCCACTTCCCCCCACTCTACCCCCCCCCCACCCCATGCGTCCACCTACCTCATGCGTTACCCTCCCCCCATCTCTGCTCTATGCCTTGCGAGCAAGGATACTGAGAGGGTACGTTAGATATGGACGAGTGCACGTGATCAGGTACATGAGGCACCCCACCAGCTTTGCGTATGGACCATGGGCTCGACCTGCTCACCGAAAACAGGAGCTGAGAGCTTGTGGTCCACAGGTGAAGGGGTGGGTTGTGCTGACGAGAACTGAAGGCCGAACCACTGGGGGATCTGCTGCACCATGTGGGACTGGGAGAGTGTGATCATGTGCACGGCACAGTCATGAGAGGTCTCTAAGCCCAGATAGCTCTGTAGCTTTCCCATGTCTGTACTGGCTTGTCACCTGAGCAGCTCGGCCTTCACTGAGGATAGTGCGACTCTGTGCGGAGTAGCAAAGATGAGGTCGTCTACGTACACAAGTATGTAGAACGGATTCTATTTAGAACAAATGAAGAGTGAGGGGTCAGTAGAAGATGGGAAGAACTGAAGTGCGGTGAGTGTAGTGCGGAGCGTGTCGTGCCACTCACAGGGCACCTGACGCAGACCGTAGACTAGGCGACATAGGCTCCACTAGGTTCCATGTGGCAAGGACCCGGTGAAACCTGGTGGGCACCGCAGGAAGATCTGCGAGAAGGCTGTCAAGAAGGTTGTCGAGAAACCTAGGGAATGGAGCTTGTAGTCACGCTGCGCGGCTTTGTACAGGAGCACCCAAAGAATAGTCATCTTTGGGGTAGGAGAGAAGGATTGGAGGAAGTCCGCACCCTCTCACTGACTGAAAACTCTAGCCATATACCACGCCTTGAACATTGGCGGCTCTCCAGGCGGGCGCTTCACCTTAGAACCACATGTCATCGACTACGTTCACTCAAGGTGGAGAAACTGTGTCGACTTAAGTGCCCGTGGATCTATCATATGCCATCTTTGCCTCCATAGCCTGTATCCACTGGGCTGCCCAGGGCCTCGAGACTGCCTCAGCGTACGAGCGCCACCACCTCCTTAAGGCGCCACCCCCTCAGGGATAGGGATGTCGAGGGCGCCCAGGTCACCCTCATAGAACACCTGCATGGCGCATAGATGAGGTACAGCATCCGCAAGGAGAGCTAGCCCATACTGCCTATCCTCTAGAACGTCACTGCCAATGGTAGGTGCACCCCCGACGGAAGGAGGATAGGTAGGGTCAGAGACGAGAGCAGAGGCATAGTAAAGGCGGTGGCTCGCGACAGAGTCAGCGATAGCAGCGACGAGGGCAGAGTCACCCTCAAGAGGAGCGTTATGGTCAGTGACAAGCAATGCAAGCAAACGGGAGACGATTAGACGAGCAATGCAAGCGGAGTCAGAGGGAGGAGCAGAGGATAAGGGTAGGGACGACTAGAGAGGGGGCGATAGGATGGGGACTGAAGGAGCACGAGAACGAAGAACCATGGGATGGAGAATAGCACGAGGAGAGACAAGACTGCCACTAGGGGTACGACGCATCCAGTGGGGCAGGACGGGGGACGGGGGAAAGCAAGCCGGGGAAATGAGCCGGGGGGCAAGGGATGGTATACGGAACGAAGGAGAGTGAGGGGGGAAATGAGCGGGTCAGGAGCCCGATGGGGGAACATCGGGCTGTAGACATGGTTAGGTGGGAGGGAAGGCACTGTAGGAGGGATGAGCGGGCGTTCGGGGGAACCGGAGGTCAGGACCAGGAGTGAAAGGGCAGACTGCGCCTGGTGCTACTGCTTTCTTGTCCCACGCCAGTACCCCGAGCTCCACTAATGCTACCGCCAGTACTCTCCGAGCCAGCACCCCCAGACCCAACATCCCCGGAACCAGCACCCCCAGAGACAGCACCCCCAAAACCAGCACCCCTAGAACCAGCACCCCCGAGAATTAGCACTCCAAGAACCAGCACCCCCAGAACCAGCACCCTTAGGGTCCACAACCTCCCACCGCCGCTGCTGCTGCTGCGGCTGCTGCTGCTGCGGCGGTGGCAGTGGGGGAGGCTGCTGAGGTGCCTGGTGCTGCAACTGTGGGAGGTGCACTCTCAGCCACTGGGCCTCGAGAGGCAGCAGACTCCCCCACATGCCCAACCGAGGGGAAGGGAGTGTCATGGGAGAAGCCAGACGGGTCCGGCCGGAGTGTGAGGGGAGTGGCACGCGGAGGAGGGGCATGGAAAAAAGGTGGAGGAGGAACACGAGCGCCACAGTAACGAAAGTGAACGTAGAAGGAGACAGACCCGTCTAAGATAACGTCACAAGAGTGAAAGAAACGGTGTTGTCCAGTGAGGTAGAACAACCAATGGGGAGCGTCGAGAAGGAAACCAAGGAAGACACTTGGGGCAGAGAGGGATGAGAGTGTCCGCGCGGGGGCGTAGATGTGAGCCAGGCAGCCCTAGACGTAGAACACTGGCGCGATACCGGGATACCTAGTCCAGAGAAGGGTCGACGAAACATGTGGCTGCAAAGAGTGAGACCACATGTTAACCTGGTGAGTTGCGTAGCGCACCGCGAACGGCCATAGAAAATGGGGTGCACCGGTATGGACCAAGGAGGTGCAGGCCACCTCCATCACTGTCAAATGATCGAATGTGTCGAGGAAAAGTTGTACTATGGATTGATACAAGGCGCTTTTATGCTTTCAAGGTACATCAGGTAACCACGTTTATCCTATCCAGATGGAATAGACCCTTATAGCAATAGAATCGCCCTGCGTACAGCCACGGAAGGCTATTCACTTTAAGGGATTCCAACAGGATTCCGCTAGATATAGCGCGCCAGTACATCCTGAGCGTGGTCGGTGATATAATTACCATCGCCTCCTCAGTCATCGCTTGTCGTCTCCCCTCCTCCTCTCTCTGACTTCCTCCGTGCTGCTAGTCCGCTTCTCCCTCGCATTCTCGCTTCTCTTGTTACCGACCGGTCCGTTCCTGTCTCCAGTCTTGACGCTCTTGTTGCTGCCATCGCTGACTTTGCCTCTACCCACCGCCTTGACTACGCCACCGCTCTAATTTTTTACCCTGCCCGTCCTCCGTCCTTCGAGGGTGCACCTGCCATTGGCACTGATGTTCTAGAGGACAGGCAGTACGAGCTCCCCTTCCTTTCTGAGGCCGCTCCCCATCTCTGCTCCATGCAGCTAGTCCTTGAGGGTGACCCAGATGCCCTTGACATCCCGACCCCTCACACTTACGCTAACGCCACCTCGGGACCCTGGGCCTCTCAGTGCATAGCTGCCATGGAGCAGGAGATGGCTTCTTGGAAATCAACTGGCACCTACGTCGACGCAGTTCCTCCAACTGGGGTGAACGTAGTCGATGGCCGGTGGCTCTTCAAGGTGAAGCGCCCACCTGGAGAGTCGTCTGTGTTCAAGGCCCGCTACGTGGCTAGAGGCTTTAGTCAGCAAGAGGGGGTGGACTTCTTTCAGACCTTCGCCCCGACCCCGAAGATGACTACTCTTCGGGCGTAGCTACACGTAGCAGCATAGCTTGACTACGAGTTACACTTCCTCGACTTCTCCACAGCGTTTCTTTAGGGTAGTCTACACAAGCAGGTCTACCTACGCCGTCCGCAGCATAACCGGTACCTCCGGTCCCTTAACCGGTACCTTCCCTCCTAGGACCCAGTGGCTCCTCTGGCGCTCGGTCTACGGCCTGCGACAGGCGCCCCGTGAGTGGCATGACACGCTGCGTGCTACGCTAGCTGACCTGCAGTTCTTTCCGTCCTCTGCAGACCCCTCACTCTTCGTTCGTGCTGGCTAGACTCCATCCTACATCATTATCTACGTAGACGACCTAGTCTTCACTACTGCAAACAGAGACGCACTGGCCTCCGTGAAGGCCGAGCTGCTGAAGAGACACACCTGCACAGATCTAGGAGATCTGCGGACAGAACAGCGTGCACCATCACTCTCACACAATCACACTTGGTGCGCCAGGTCCTTCAGAGGTTCGGTCTTCAGTTCTCCTCCGCACAGCCCACACCTCTACCAGTAGACCACAGGCTCTCTGCTCCAGTTCCTGAGGATTCAGTAGAGCCCAGTGGTCCTTACGCAGAGCTGGTGGGTTGCCTCATGTACCTGATGACTTGCACTTGTCCAAATCTCGCATACCCTCTCAGCATCCTGGCTCGCTTTGTGGCCACAGGCAGACACCGACCACAGCACAAGTCGGCCGCTAAGAGGGTTTTGCGTTATCTAGCAAGTACATCGGGCATGGGGTTAGTACTAGGAGGACGTAGGCTAGTGGTCCTTACAGGGCAGACGGATGCTTCGTGGGCAGACGACACTGAGATGCTCAGGTCCTCCAAGGGCTACTGCTTTAGCCTTGGTTCGGGCGCCATCTCGTAGAGGTCCACCCGCTTGTGGTCTGTTGGCCAGTCTAGCTGTAAGGCTGAGATTTATGCCGGTGCCTTGGCGGCACAAGAGATCCGCTGGCTGACTTTCTTGCTCACGGACTTACGTGAGCAGCCTAGCTCTGCCCCGGTCATGTACGCTGACAACGCGGCCATGATCCTCCGATGTTAGGAGCCTTGACTAGAGGGAAGAGCGGAGCTCATCCAGCTGCGGTACTTCCTCCTATGCGAGCTACAGCAGCACCGCCAGGCCCGCGTAGCTCACTTGGCCTCCGGTGGCAACATAGCTGATATCTTTACAAAGGCGCTTGGGCCTAAGATCATCAGCGGCACTGTGTACAGTTTGGTCTAGTTCCTGTAGCTTCTCACTTGCTAGGACCTTGATTGTGTACTATATCTTATATTACCTTGACTGGCCTTGTGGCTCCTGTTCCAGTGGCTGGACTAGTAGTGCCGCAGTGGGTTAGTCTTGCTGACTGGTCTTCAGACCCTTGCCTCATAGGTTGGACTAGTAGTGCCATCCTAAGCTGCGTGTCTCTTGCCAGTCGTTGCCCGTTGTCTAGCCTAGGGGGTTTGTCAACATATATTTGTATATGTTATATGAAAGATAGGTGCATGCTCATAGAGAGTACAATACCTTAGGACAAAACCTCCATGTATCACTCATTCTAGTTCATTGCGTTTTTCTGATAGTCATATCCCTTGCAACCAGTAGCACATGGCCTGCTTTAATTTCGCACTTAGTATTTACACTGCTGAATGGTTGTCACCCTCGTCATCATTGCGGCTGGCGCGATAATTTCCCCAAGCTCTAGGAGTAGTTCAAGCGAAAAAAAAAAAAACAAAAACAAAAACAAACAAACAAACAAACAAACAAACAAAAAAACAAAAACAAATAAAACAAAATGCCCAAATTAAGATTCTTTGTAAATTTGTTAGTCGAGAAACACGAAAACCCGATTTTGTTTTGAAACACATACTGTACTTTCGTCACACAGGGTAGCATGTCCCGCGATGACTAAAAATGGCGGCGTTGTCTCCACCGTATTTACGGCCCCAAAAAAGTCAAGCCATAAACTTGTCATTCCCGAGTTGCCCGAAAACAATAATACTGTATATGTATAGGTACAAGGGTTTATTTTTAGTCTTCTAGTCTTCTCCTCTTCGCTCTCGTAACTTTTCCTAGCACCTAAAACCTCTCGCCATTACTATGCCTAGCTTCTAGCTAGCTCCTTACCTACTTTCGACATGGTATCAAAGCAGGCCCTTCCGTTCCGACGCTTTCGCAGCGTACGCTCCTCCTTCGGTCACTTCCGCGCCGCCGCCACGGCCATGTCGTGCTGCCGTGGCAACGACGCCACGCCGTGACGGCGTCGTCGTGCTGCCGTGGTACCGTCATTGCGCCAGCAGCGTCCTCTCGCCCGCACGCCAGTAAGCGCCGCGCCAGCCATGGCGCCTCGCTGAAGATTCCCCCCTCCCCCCCCCCCCCCCTCCCCCCCCCTCTTCCCCTCCTCTGCCTTTCCCCTCCTCCCTGCCGCAGCTACTGGCGGCCTCGTGCCATCCTCCCTCTCATCGTCGCAGTGTGAGCCATGCTGCCGGGTGCCTTGGGCGCTGCCGCCGCCGCCGGGTGCCTCGATGCCGCCACCGCCGCCGCAGATGCTGCAGGCTCTGCTGCTGCAGGTGCTGCAGGCCTTGCCGCCGCAGGTGCTGCAGGCCCTGCCGCCGCATGTGCTGCAGGCCCTGCCACCGCCGCCACCGCTACGACCCCCCGTCGTCATCGCCACCTCGATTGCCGAGGGGTCGACTGGCTGGTCGACGCGACTCCTGCTGTAGGGCATGGGGGTGCAAGGGTGCGGGGGTCCTTGTCAACTTATACATGTTAGCTGTGTACAAGTTATAAGCTAGACTGGGGTATGTTTCTAGTGAGTACAACCAACTAGTATTTGTTCTAGGTTTCCACTTCTAGTTCATCATTCAGTTCTTACTTTAACATGGTATCACGCGTAGGTTAGGATCCCCCACCTACCGCTTCCGCCCGTACCCTAGCTAGGCCCCACCGCTTCCCCCTGGGCCCCGTCGCGCCTCCTAGCCCTGTCGCGCCCCTCCTGGGCCCTGCCGCGCCTCCTAGCCCCGTCGCGCCCCTCCTGGGCCCCGTCGCGCCTCCTAGCCCCGTCGCGCCCCTCCTGGGCCCTGCCGTGCCTCCTAGCCCCGTCGCGCCCCTCCTGGGCCCCGTCGCGCCTCCTAGCCTCGTCGCGCCCCTCCTGGGCCCCGTCACGCCTCCTAGCCCCGTCGCGCCCCCCCCTAGCCCCGCCGCGCCCCTCCTGGGCCCCGTCACGCCCCCTAGCCCCGTCGCGCCCCTCCTAGGCACCGTCGCGCCTCCTCCCCCCGTCACGCCCCTCCTGGGCCCCGTCGCGCCTGCTAGGCCCTGTTGCGCCCTGCCTGGCCCCGCCGCGCCCGCTTGGCCCCGTCGCGCCCTGCCTGGCCCCGCCGCGCCCGCTTGGCCCCGTCGCGCCTGCCTGGCCCCGTCGCGCCTGCTGGGCCCGCCGCGCCCTGCCTGGCCCCGCCGCGCCCGCTTGGCCTCGTCGCGCCCGCCTGGCCCCGTCGCGCCTGCCTGGCCCCGCCGCGCCTTCCTGGCCCCGCCGCGCCTGCCTGGCCCCTGCCGCTCCTGCCAGGCCCCGCCGCGCCTCCCTGGCCCCGCCGCGTCTTTCTGGCCCTGCCGCGCCTGCCTGGCCCCGTCGCGCCCGCCTGGCCCCGCCGCGCCTCCCAGGCCCCGCAGCGCCTCCCTGACACCTGCCGCGCCTGCCTGGCCCCGCCGCACCTGCCTGGCCCCGCCGTGCCTGTCTGGCCCTGCCGCGCCTCCCTGGCCCCGCCGCGCCTGCCTGGCCCTGCCGCGCCTGCCTGGCCCCGCCGCGTCTCTCTGGCCTCTCCCACTACTCGCCTGGCCCCTCTTCGTGCCTGCTCAAACTGTCATGCCACCTCGGGCTCCGTCTCCTCTGCTCGCCAGCGCCGGGGCGTCTCGCGGCTGCCGTGCTGGAGAGTGCCGCCACCGTGTCCCTGCGTCGCTGTGTTCCTGCGGAGCTGTGGAGCTGTGCTGCTGACCCTGCACGATGGCCGACTTCGTGCTCCGCCTGGACGCTGAGGGTCATGCGGTTGACTTCGCCCCCTGGCTCTCCGATCTCCGCCGCCACCTTACAGGTCAGCGCCAGGATGGCCACTCTTTGGTTGTCCATGTCGATGGCTTGCTCCCCCGCCCCCCCGCACCTGCTCCCCTCCCGGCTGACCCCTCGTCTAATGACCGTGAGACCTTCTCTACTGCTGCGCTTGCCCATGCGGTCTGGGACTCTCGCGATGCAGTCGCTCAGGTTGCTATTAGCCACGCCCTCCATGTGTCTGAGCGCTCTCGCTTTGCTACTATTGAGACGGCCAAAGCTTACTTAGACGCCGTTATTGCTCGCTATTCCACACCCGCGTCTGCTTCTGCTGGCCGCCTGCTCTTCCCTATGCTTTTCCCAGACCTTGCAGCCTTCCCTACCGTCGCATAATTTGCCACTCACCTGCGTGCCCTAGAGACCCGCTATCGCACTGCCAGCACTGCTGCCCAGCTCACTGCGCTCCCCCCCCCTTTCTGCATGACGCTCTATTTTATCGCCATGCGCCTGCCAGACCGCCTCGCTAGTGCTCGCGATCACTTCCTTAGCCAGCACCTGGGTGATCTCACCCTCACCGCCTTTGCCGATACCCTCACCGAGATCGAGACTCGCCAACGCACTATCGCTCAGTCGAGCGGTGCGCCTGCAGTCTCTATCTTTCACGGCTGTGCCCCCTCCCAGTGCACGTTCACTGACGTTTCGGCTGCGGTCGCCACGGCGACCCCTCTCACCGAGACGGCTGCTGCGGTCCACCCGCAGCAGCGCTCGTGCCGTGGTGACTGTGGTCGTCAGGAAGGTAGGGGTGGTGGTGCAGGTAGTGGTGGTGGTGGTCGTCGTGACGGTAGTCCGCCTGCGGGGGCTACCACCAGTGGGCAGGAGCAGCAACCCCAGCCACAGCAGGAGCAGCCCCAGCAGCAGCCGCCGCCCCAGCAGCAGCCGCCGTCCCAGCAGCAGTCGCCGCAGCAGTGGGCCTGTCTCTCGGCTGGCTGGCCCGGCACCTCCGGAGGTAGTGGCCGTGGTGGTGGCCCGCGCAGCTTGGCGTCTACCTGCGGCTCCGGTGCTGTGACCTGCCAGTACCAGCTTCAGACCGGGCCTCTCCGCGGCACTCTGTGCCGCCGCCCGCACCCGACTACCCGCAGTTTCCGCCGCCTCGACGATCTCTTTCGTCGTCGCTTTGGCCCGGCCCCGGACCTCCCCGACTGGCACAGCCTGCTCCGCCAGGGCGTGCCGATCTTTGAGTTAGACATGGATCAGATAGGTGCTGCTTTGCATGCTTTGTATTCTGACGCTTCTAGTGTTGCTGGATCTTATTACCCTGTGTACTCTAGCCTTGGTGTAGCACCATTGTGTAGCTTAGCCTCCCCTGCTGCGTCAGGCGTAGGACTGCCTAGTTTGCCTAGCCTAGTCTTTGCACCGGCTCCGTTCCCGGCCTCCGCCGATGCTTCGCTGTCCTTCACTCTCGACTCCGGTGCTTCTGCCTGCTTCTTCCGCGACCGCTCCGTGCTCACGCCACTTGCTACGCCTGCTGTTGTCTCTCTCGCTGACCCCTCTGCGGGTCCTGTCGTCGCTCGCAGTTCTACATCCCTTCCCTGTCCAGCAGTTCCCTCGGGCTCCCTTACAGGTCTCCACGTTCCCTCGTTCTCGAGGAACCTGGTTGGTGTCGGCTGTCTCCAGGACCTCGGCGTCACCACCACGTTCCCCGGGCACGAGCGGTTCGCTGTCTGTTCTGAGTCTGTCTCAGGTTCCCTTCTTGCGACGTTCCCTCGGGACCCGGTGTCCGGTCTGTTCACCCTAGACACCGCTTTCCCCCCGGTTGGTGCGTCCTCCCAGGTCGCTGCAGCTTGCTCGTGTCGGTCCCTCACTCACCCGTCCCTTCTCTGGCACCACCGCCTAGGTCACCCTGCACTCCCACGTCTGCGTCACATGTCCCAGCACGGTCTTGTCTTAGGTCTCTCTGCTTCGCTCCCTGCCCTTCCTCCCTTGACTGCGCCGTCGTGCACGCCTTGCGTCGAGGGCCGGCTCCGCCGCTCCCCTCACTCCTCCTCGCTGCGCCCTGCTACTGCCCCCCTTCAGACCCTGCACCTGGACGTTTGGGGCCCTGCCCCCATCACCGAACCGCGAGGTGAGCGCTACTTCCTTGTGCTCGTCGACGACTACACGCGCTACACCACGGTGTTTCCCCTGGAGCGGAAGGCCGACGTGCCCGACGTTCTTCTCCCGTGGGTCGTACCTGCGCGTCTTCACCGCGGTCTCCCCGTGTTTTGTCCCCACTCTGACCGTGGCGGCGAGTTCGCCTCTGGTCGGCTTGGACAGTTCTGTCGTGCGGAGGGCATCACCCAGTCGTACACGTTGCCGGACTCACCACATCAGAATGGGGTCGCTGAGCGCCGCATCGGCTTGGTCATGGAGGTCGCCCGTACCTCCATGATTCATGCCGATGCCCCCCATTTTCTGTAGCCGTTCGCTGTTCGCTACGCTGCTCACCAGCTTAACCTGTGGCCACGCTCCCAGCGGCCGCAGGTTTCGCCGACCCTCCTTTGGACCAGGTCCCCCGGTGACGCGCCTGCGTTCCACGTCTGGGGCTGCCTTGCTCACGTTCGTGCCTCTGGCACGGACAAGCTCACTGCCCGCACTGTCCCCTGTGTCTTCCTCGGTTTCCCCCTGGACTCGTCTGACTGGCTTTTCTACCACCCGCCGCCTCACCGCTTCCTCCACTCTCGTGACGTCACCTCTGACGAGTCTGTCTTCTTCTACCGCCGCTTCCCTCACCGAGGTCTCCCGGTTGCCCCCCCCCTGTTCCTTGCTCCCTCTCCCCCGGTAGCCCCTGCCCCTCTCCCGCCTCGTCCTGCCGCGTCTGGTGTCTCTCACGTCACTCCCCTCCCGTCGGTTGTCCCCGTTGAGGAGTCTGCCTACTCTGGTGGTACCCCCGGTTCGTCCTTGCCACGTCCCCCTTCCCCGGTGCCTCCGCCCCCACTGTCGCAGTCGCGGACCTCGCTGCAGCCGCCGCCGCAGCCGTCGCCGCTGTCGCCGCCGCCGCAGCCGTCGCCGCCCCTGTCGTCGCCGCTCTTGGCCCCTGGGGGTGCTGGTGTTGAGGTGGGTGTTCGTCCTGCATCTTCTGGGGGTGCCGCTGGTGTTGGAGAGGGTTCTCGCTCCGGAGGTGTTGGTTCTGGGGGTGCTGCTGTTGAGTGTTCTGCCGATGGTCGTCCTGCCTCTGCCGGTCCGAGGGTTCCGGCCCAGCCGTCGCCGCCACCGCAGCAGCCGTCACTGCCGGTCTCCGCTCTCCGCCTGCTCGGCCTTCCCTCCCCGGACCGCGCGCCGGTGTCTCCCCCACCGCCTGCTGACCTTCCTGTCTACGGTCCTGTGTTCCCGCCGCCGGACTCGTCTCCGGCCCGTCTTCCTCCTCATTCCCCTACTGTGTCCCCTTCGCCGTCCCCTGACCCTACACCTCCGTCTCACGTTTGGGGTAGCTGCGGTTCGGAGGTTCGAACCTTCAGAGGTTCGGTAGCTACGTTCACCCCAGGCGAGGGAACTGCATCGACGTAAGTGCCGGTGGATCTCCAAGATGCCATCTCCTGCTCCATGGCAGCTATCCACTGCGAGGTTCGGAGGTTCGGTCTTCAGTTCTCCTCCGCACAGCCCACACCTCTACCTGTAGACCATGGGCTCTCCGCTCCTGTTCCTGAGGAGCCCGTAGAGCCCAGTGGCCCCAACGCAGAGCTGGTGGGTTGCCTCATGTTCTTGATGACTTGCACTCGCCCAGATCTCGCATACCCTCTCAGCATCCTGGCTCGCTTTGTGGCTACAGCCAGACACCGACCTCAGCACTGGTCTGCCGCTAAGAGGGTTTTGCGTTATCTTGCTAGTACATCGGGCATGGGGTTAGTGCTAGGAGGACGCAGGCCAGTGGTCCTTACTGGGCACACAGACGCTTCTTGGGCAGACGACTCTGAGACGCTCAGGTCGTCTCAGGGCTACTGTTTTAGCCTTGGTTCGGGTGTTATCTCTTGGAGATCCATTCGCTCGTCGTCTGTAGCTCATTCCAGCTGTGAGGCTGAGATCTACGCTGGTGCCATGGCGGCACAGGAGCTCCGCTGGCTGACCTTCTTGCTCACAGACTTAGGTGAGCGGCCTAGCTCTGCCCCGGTCCTGTACACTGACAACAGGGCCATGATACTCCTGTGTCAGGAGCCTCGGCTTGAGGGCAGAGCGAAGCATATCCAGCTGCAGTACTTCCTCCTGCGCGAGCTACAGCAGCGCCGCCAGGCCCGCGTAGTTCACTTGGCCTCAGGTGCCAACACAGTTGATATCTTTACTAAGGCGCTTGCGCCTAAAGATTATCAGCAGCACTTTGTACAGCTTGGTCTTGTTCCTGTAGCTACTCACCTGTTAGGATCCTGATTGTGTACTCTCAGTTATATATGCCTGTCAGACTGGCCTTGTGGCCTTACCTCCAGTGGCTGGACTAGTAGTGCCGCCCTGGCTTGCTTTAGTTTTGTTTGTATTCTTGCTGACTGGTCTTCAGACCTCTGCCTCAGTGGTTGGACTAGTAGTGCCACCCTGAGCTGTTTGCTTCTTGCTTAGCTTCACCCCTTGTCTAGCCTAGGGGGTGTGACAACTTATACATGTTAGCTGTGTACAAGTTATAGGCTAGACTGGGGTATGTTTCTAATGAGTACAACCAGCTAGTATTTGTTCTAGGTTTCCACTTCTAGTTCATCATTCAGTTCTTACTTTAACAGTCATGTGTGTAGGGTGGGCTCACTACTACCAAGCCTAGGAGGTGTGTCAAATTATATATAAATATATGTATTTGGTTAGACTTGATAGATATGCTATACTACTGAATCAGACTGTAGAGGGAACAACCCACTCCTTGTTACCCTCTCTCTTTTAATCTTCTCATCTTCTCTCTCGTAACTTTTTCTAGCACCTAAAACCTCTCGCCATTGCTATGCCTAGCTTTTAGCTAGCTCCTTACCTACTTTCAAGATGATAATTACTGGCATTTCTAGTGCTTCAAGCAATCGTAAGGCTCGTTATTAAAATTCGGCGCCAATTCCTGAAGGATAATTCAGAATGAGCATCATACTCTTTTTTTCATATCGCTGATTTATCAGCGTTTTTTTTTAGGAAGGCTGAAAATTTCGCCCTTTTTCCAAGGGGAAATGCTGCAAAATCAGCCTAAATGCAGGGGGCAATGATGATAAATGAGCGTGACCCAAAACCAATCTTATGACCTGATGTGGATGCATGATGCATCTGTATAGTATAATTGTTGAAGCATACTTCAATAACAATAAATGTTGTAGGGCTAGTCCGAAAGTTTGTATGCACATGCAGTATCACTAAGTCCATATTCTTAGCATCTTATCGTACTAGATGGGAAAATAAGCAATATCATAGGAAATATCTAGTGCTGGACCTTGTGTCAGCATACACAGTCGATGCCCAGCCTTATCGCAGCTCAACCTGGCGCCCAATCAGAATCCGTTCGCAAAACCCCCGATATACGGGCAATGGGAGATCCGTTTGAGTCACTCATGATTGCGTCTGCGACCAACATATAGCAAGGGACAAGTCGTTGCCGACGAGGCTTCGTCGCCACGGAACTGTGCACCGCCGTCGCCTGATCGCTTCACAATAGTCGCACACTGGCAACAAACATCGCCTCACAAGTCCCCCCCCACAAATACCCACCCATTTCGCCGTGTGCTCGTGCGAAAGCCTCATTTGCCCGTGGCGAGGGAATGCGAACTACATGACTGATTGAATTTTCGGCACCCTAAAATCTTGTGCGACTCTGACGAGCTTCGTCTGTAACCATGTGATTCTGGATATTTGCAGCTCAGGAGGTGAAGTGGTGGTGTCAGCAGTTCCCACGAGGAGCTGTGTTTGCCGGAACCTACAGTCGCGGCAGCGCTCTCTGGAGTGCATTTTTTCAAGAGGACATCCTTGCCGGTGTCAACTCCCCTGGATTTCAGGGGTTTCTGGAGAGCAAAAGCCTGCCCAAATTTTATCACAGCGAACATTCTGCAGTCTACACCGCTGGCCGATGTGAAGGCTATTGCGGGCGCTCCTGGCGGTAAATTTTTCATAAATTCGACCATCGTCCTCCCGAACCGAACCAGAAATATCAAGGATCAAGGGCCAGATCAGCAGCAGGGTGGAGTTCGGTGGGTGGTTGGCAGGCTCATTGTGGATTCATTTCATGGGTGTTGGCTTTGACCTAGATACCACCGTACAGTACGGTAGAGGAAACCAAGGGCTTTCCGCTGCCACTCCTGTCATGCCTTCAGCAAACCCTGCTGTATTTATCCTTCCGACGGCTGCGAAACCTAGGTTCACTCCGCTTTGCTTGTCCCCAGTGTGCTTCTTTCGCAGACCTGTTTCGCACTGAACTCGGTGTTCCCGAAAGCAGACGACGTCGTAAGGGAGACGCGGAGATAGCTAAACGACAGTCGCAAACATCCGCAGAGGTCGAACACCGTTGAAGACGGAGGAAGGAACGTAAAGGCCATCATTTGCGTTTCCTCACTGTGAGCAATCCTGCCAGCCTGGCAACCTAGCTGCACGCCTGTTATTTATTCGGCTCTCGCCTTCGCTTACTCTCTGACGCACGCGCTTAACGCAACAGGCTTAAGCGAGGACAAAGCAGCGGGGAATGCAGTCGAACGCTTTGAGCGTGTCAGATCCAGTGAATCCGGATCCTAGTCGGCGCTGATTGGTGCACTGCGCTGAGAAGTCTGGTAACGAGAAGTTTCCGCGAAAGAGTGGGGGTACGTGACAGGCCGTAGATGCGAAACGTCCTAGAGGCTTCCGTAATGGCTGATGCAGGAAGCGTCGAAATGCAAAACGGTGAAGAACGGTGGAGAGGAGCGGCGTCGGAAGGGGAGGGGGTGGAAGCCAAGCAAGGCGAGTTGAGTGGAAGAGAGGGGGAGAAGCGAGAGGAGCAGCAGGAGGGGCGGGAAGCGCGGGAGGACAACGAAGACGGGGTGAAGGGTGACGAGATGAAAGGAAGCGAGGTGAACGGCAACGGGGTGAACGGCAACGGGGTGAACGGAGACGGGGTGAACGGCAACGGAGTGAACGGCAACGGGGTGAACGGCAACGGAGTGAGCGGAGACAGGGTGAACGGAGACGGGGTGAGCGGAGACGGGGTGAGCGGAGACGGGGTGAGCGGAGACGGGGTGAGCGGAGACGGGGTGAGCGGAGATGGGGTGAAAGGTGACGGGGTGGTCGGAGAGGGGGTGGTGGGCAGTGCGGGGTCTCAGAAGCTGAGCATCGAGGAGGCGACGGAGCGGATATGCGCCATTGCGCGCGGTATCCTGTTCTCGGAGCGGCGGAGAGCGGGCGGTAGGGGGGGAGGTGGCGGAAGGAATCGCGGAGGCGGTAGCGTGGGGCGGAAGGGGCCGGCGGACCGAGGAGCGGAGGGAAGAAGGGAAGGGGAGGAAAGGAGAGAAGAGGAGGAGAGAGGAGGGGAGGAGGAGAAGAGAGAAGAGGTGGTGAAGCGGGGAGAGGAGGCGAGTCAAAAGGAGGAGGAGAAACGAAGAGAGGAGGAGGAGCGAGGTGAGCAGAAGAAACGAGAAGAGGAGAGATTACAGGAAGCGGGGCGAGACAGGGAGAGGGCCATAGAGAGGCTCAGGTCGCTGGCAGGCAGGCCGCCTGACAATTGCTCCGGGGCAGCCGGGGATCGCTCTGGGGCAGCTGAGGATCGCTCTGGGGCAGCTGAGGATCGCTCTGGGGCAGCTGAGGATCGCTCTGGGGCAGCTGGGGATCGCCTTGCTGGTGCTCCTCCTGGCGCTGCTGCTGATGGTGCCAGTGCTGCTGGTGCTGCTGCTGCTGGTGCTGGTGCTGCCGCTGTTGTTGCCAGCAAGAGTGATGATCAATATGATGACGAGGACGATGATAGTGGCAGTGACGATGACGAGGACAGTGCTGACGAGGAGAGCAGTCTGTCTGACGTGGACAGGATCTGCATGCTCGTGCACAGCGATGTCTTTGTGCGAAGGCAAGTGCCCCCTCCCAAACCACCTCCCAAACCACTTCAAACCATCTCTTAACCACCTTGAATGCCGCTTTTCTAGGGTGCGAAATACCTGCAGTCTCTGATTGCCCACCTTCCCCCCCCTCTCCGCTAACCCCCTCCCCCTCCCCTACTCCCCTCTGCTGCCACTCTCTCCCGCCAGGCTCTACCACATTTGCTACATTATACCCACCACCCCCCAACCACTACCCAACCTCCCCCCCCTCCTCTGCTCCCCCCTCCTCTCCTCTTCCCCCCTCCTCTCCTCTTCCCCTCTCCCTCCCCTTCCCCCTCCCCTCCCCCTCCCCCTCCCTCTCCTCCTCTCCTCTGTCACTCCCTCCCCCAAGGCTCTCTACCACATCTGCTACATGGCCGAAGCGTTTGAGGCGCCTCAAAAAATCGACTCGCTCCCCCCTCTCCCCCCTCCCCCTCTCTCCCCCCCCCACCCCTCTCTTCCCCCCCCCCTCCCCTCCCCTCTGCTGCCACGCCTCCCACCCCCCAGGCTCTATCACATCTGCTACATGGCGGAAGCTGCCAGGAAGCTGGGCTTTGACAGGTCAGCAGCAGCGTTCGTCCCTCTGTGCCGCGGGCTGGCGAGTGACAGCGAGCCCGAGATCCGCCAGACGCTCGCCGAGCAGATCCCGCAGCTCGTGCGCGCGTATGCCCCGGTATGTGTGTGCCCCCCACCTTGGTACGTGGCTTGTGAGTCGGCTGACAAGGGGCTGGCGAGTGACAGCAAGCCCTGAGATCCGCCACACGCTGCCCGAGCAGATCCTGCAGCTCGTGTGCGCCTACGCCCCGGAATGCTCTGCACCCGTTTGTCTTGCCTTGCTGCACCCGTATGGCTCTCCTCCACGGCTCCAGTATGCTGCCACTCCATAGGGGCCTGGCGTGGCGAGTGACAGCGAACCCGAGATCCTCCAGACACTCGCTGAGCAGATCCCGCAGCTCGAGTGCGCCTATGCCCCGGTATGATGTATGATGTATGTACTGGTATGGCATGGCCCTCCTTGGAAAGGGCCTGGCGAGTGACAGCACGCCCGAGATGATGAAACGCTCGCTGAGGAGATCCCTCAGTGCGAGCCTATGCCCCGGTACGTGTTGTGTTGCCAGTATGGTCCCACTCTAATGGTCTGGTAAGGCCCCATCTACCCGTCTATCAACCCATGATGGGCGCAGTGAGGTGAATCCGCGGCTGATGGACGCATGCCCCCCCCATCCATCCGCGTAGTCAAGAAACGACCCCCCCCCCTTCCCCCCATCCACCCGTTGACTTGACCCCTATCATCAGGCGGGCAGCAGGGCGTGCGGTGCGCTGATGGAGCTGCTGGGCGTGGCGAACCAGCTGCTCATGGACGAAGCCGAGGAGGTGAGAGGAGAAGAGGGAGGGGTAGAGAACGGTGGGGAGGTGTGAAAGGTGTGGTGATGGTGGTGCGCAGATGGAGCGGATGGGCGTGGCGAATCAGGTGCTCATGGATGAATGAAGCGCAAGAGGTGGGGGTTGGAGAGGGGAAGGGGAAGGAGGGGGGGGGAGTTGTGGGGTTGGAGGGGGGGGGGAGAGTGGTATAAGATTGGAGAAAGGTGAGCGGGGAGGGGATGGCGGATGATGGGTGAGAGGTGAAGGGGAGAGAGAAGTGTAAGGAGGGGAGGATTGCTCATGGCAATCCTCAATGCACTCCTCCCTGCAGATTCAGGGGACAATGGATGGAGGGGGGGTATGGAGGAGGGGTATCCACTATGGTGCTGGATGCTCTTCTGCGCCCGGCACTCCCCTGCCTCTCCGCCCCAGCAGGTGCAGATGGAGAGGCAATGCAGGGGGGGTATGTGGCAATGATGGCGTATGGGGCGGAGGAGGATGCAGAGGTGGAGGCCAGAGAGGGTGCTCGATGCTCTTCCACTCCTGGCTTACTCTTACACCCTTTCTTCCCCAACCTTTCCTCTACGCCCCAGCAGGTGCAGGTGGCGATGGAGGGGGGGTATGTGGCCATGATGGCGTACGGGGCGGAGGAGGATGCAGATGTGGAGGCACTGGTGCTCGATGCTCTTCTGCGCTTGGCATCGCTCCGGCACTCGGAAACCGCACGCCTTTGTGCCGCCACCGTGAGCCAATTGAGCAACCCGTTCTTAATCTTTCTTTCTATCTTACATCCTTGGTGAGTACGGGCTTCGAGGTCGCTACATTCACGTGCACTATTGATCTCTCCCCGGCTCTCGAGGTGACTTTTGAGTCGACTCAAAAGCGTTGTATGATATTGTAACGAGGTGACTTTTGAGTCGACTCAAAAGTCATCTCTCCCCGGCTCTCCTCATGGTCCACTCCCTCCCACGTTTCCACACAACCCATCCACCCCTCCCCTCCCCCCGCCCCCCTCCTCTGCCCCCTTCCCCTTCCTCCCCCTTCTGAAGGTCCTTGTGAGCTGTGCGGCTGTGGTGAGCCGGTCTCTCCTTGAGATTCCTCCCGGTTCTTGTTCCCCCCCTCGTCTGTCTGTCTCTGTGTGCGCCGCCTCCTTCTCTGCAGGCCCTTGTGTGCTGTGCGGCTGTCACGAGCCAGTCCCTCTTTGAGCACCAAGTGGCGTGTCAGTCCTATGCGCTTGCTCCTCCCTAATCCTGCCCCCCCCCAACACCCCCCACCCCCTGTGTGTGTGTGTGTGTGTGTGGGCCGCGTCCCCCTTGGCAGGTCCTTGAGCGCTGTGCACCTGTGACAAGCCGGTCCCTCTTTGAGCACCGCGTGGTGCCACACCTCCTCGCCCTCGCTGCTGACCCGCACTTCCAAGTCAGAAAGGTAAAGTGCCAACTTGCTTCCAAGTCAGAAAGGTAAAGTGCCAACTTGCTTCCAAGTCAGAAAGGTAAAGTGCCAACTTGCTTCCAAGTCAGAAAGGTAAAGTGCCAACTTGCTTCCAAGTCAGAAAGGTAAAGTGCCAACTTGCTTCCAAGTCAGAAAGGTAAAGTGCCAACTTGCTTCCAAGTCAGAAAGGTAAAGTGCCAACTTGCTTCCAAGTCAGAAAGGTAAAGTGCCAACTTGCTTCCAAGTCAGAAAGGTAAAGTGCCAACTTGCTTCCAAGTCAGAAAGGTAAAGTGCCAACTTGCTTCCAAGTCAGAAAGGTTCGCTGTTAGCCAAAGATCATGCCACTCCTCGCCTCGCCTCCCACTGGATTGCCTCGGCTCTCTGCCCTCTCCCCCTCCGCCCCCCTTGTCTCTCACTCTCCCCTTTCTTCCCCTGACTCCGTTTCCCCGCCCCATTCCTCTCTCCCCCTTCGCCTCACCCCACTCTCTCCCCACTCCCTCCTCCCCTTCCCCCACACCCCCCTCCAGGCAGTGGCACAGGGCCTGCCGCACTGCTGCCGAGCCATGGGGGGCAATGCTGCATGCCTGGACGGCTCCCTGGTGAGTGGATAACCTCAACTTCTCACGTCCCCCTGCGTCGCTGCTCGATTCCCTTCTTCTCACGCAACCCTGCCCCAAATGCCACCGCCCCTTGAAAAACCATAATTGCATGGGTAGGGAGAAGCAGTGGCGAAGTAAAGGCCCTGGGTGGGGACATGTTCCTAGCCCATGGTTGCAAACGTCTTTTCTCTCTGTTCCTCCCTCTCTGACCATACCCCTCCCCACACTCCATCCCCCAGCTCCCCCTCTTCGCCTCGCTCTGTTCAGACATCTCCTGGCCGGTGCGAGTGGCTTGTGCCGAGGGCATAGAGGTCACGAGCTTACCTCTTTGCCCTCTTCTTTGCTCTCTCCTCCCCACCCGTGATCCATCCCCCAGCTCCCCCTCTTCGCCTCGCTCTGTTCAGACACCTCCTGGGCGGTGCGAGTGGCATGTGCCGAGGGCATAGTGGCAGTGGCAGAGGCTGTTGCTCAGATCCCCAAGGGCGCCGCTGTTAGCAGTGATGGCGGTGGTAGCGGCAGCGGTGGCAGCAGCGTCGCTAGTAGTAACGGCAGCAGTGGCAGCGAGGGAAGCATGGGCAGCCAGGGAAGCAGCAGTAGTAGCAGCAGTGGTGGCAGCAGCGGCAGCAGCAGGAGCAGTGGGAGCAGTGGCAGCAGTGGGAGTAGGGGGAGCAGTGGGAGTGAGCGTGTGAGCAGCAACGGCGAGGAGGGGCTGGAGTCGGGGGAGGAGAGGAACGCCATTGGAGCAGCAGCTGCTGCTGAAGGAGACACGGCAACAGGAGCTGGAGGAGGTGGGGAGAGAGGTGCTTCTGCAGTTGCTACAGCTGGGGTTGAGACAACAGCAGCAGCAGCATCAGCAGATGTTGGTGCTGGAGCAAGGGGGCGAGAGGCCGAGATCGTACCTCTTGCTGATGGAAGCGGTTCAGGGAGTGCACGGTTTGAAAGGGACATTCAGGCACAAGTGATGCGAGGTGGTGGAAGGAGGGCGGAGCGTGTTGGGGAGATTGAGGAGCTTGGGGATGCTAGTGAGGAGGAAGTGACTGGTGTGAGTGAATCAGGTGTGACTGAGTGTGATGTGAGTGAGGCGGAATCACATGCAGCAGTTGCAGGCTGCAGGGTAGGGGTCACAACAGCAGACGTGGAGGGAAGGGGAATGGAGGAAGGCCGAGGTGAGGAGAAGGGGGGAGGGGAGGAGGAGGGGGATGGTGGGCGAGAGGAGGAGGGGAAGGCCGTTGGGGAGTCTTCTTGGGTGAGGCAGCGCACTCAGCTGATCGGGGAGCTCATGGGGCGACTGGCGAGAGATGTAAGAGCGGTGGGGTGCGGTGTGGTGCGGTGCGGTGCGGTCTGGCGTGGTGTGGTACTACAAGTGGGGGTCAAAAGTCGGGGTGGAGCTTTGTGCAATTGGGGGTAACTAAACTCACCTCCCGTTTTTATCACCTTCTCCTGTGCTCAATTCTGTGCTCAATTCTGTGCTCAATTCTGTGCTCAATTCTCCCTTGCACCCAATTCTCTTGTGCCCACTCTCCCTTGTGCCCTCTACTCCTGCTCTCGCCACCCTACACCCAGCCGTCAGCGTGGGTGCGGGAGGCCGCTCTTCAGATGCTGGGGCCTCTGCTCTCCGTGCTAAGGGGCGCTGACATGCGGGTGAGGGGGGGGGGGGCATGCGGGTGAGGGGGGGGAAATGCGGGTGAGAGGGGGGACTTGCGCGTGATAGCAGGGGGACGTGGGGGTAAGAGCAGGGGGAAGGGGGAAGTGGGGGGGGGGATCAGGGGGAATGGGGGCGGGTTTGAATCTACTCATATTGTCAAATGTTTGGGGCATCTACTGTCTGTGTTGCAGGGCGCTGGTGAGCCCCTCCCCTCACCCCACCCTCAGGACCTGACGCACATGTTCACCCGCAGGCTAGCACTCCTCTCCCCCTTGCCCCACCCCGTGTCCTCCTCCCCTCCCCTCCTCCCCTCCCCCCTGTTCACCGGTTCCTCGTCTCGACTGATCTCTCCGTGCCCCTTCTCCCCTCCTCCCCCCCTCAGGACCTGGTGCACATGTTCACGAGCATGGCACAGCCGGGGCCGGTGGATGCTGACGATGATGACGACCGCCTACCGCTCTACTGCGCCTTCAACTTCCCAGGTCAGGGCTAGCTTAGGGTTGGGGTCAGGGCTAGCCTAAGGTTGGGGTCAGGGCTAGCTTAGGGTTGGGGTCAGGGCTAGCCTAAGGTTGGGGTCAGGGCTAGCTTAGGGTTAGAGTTCTGGGTGTAGGGTGTATGGACCTGTCCCTTTTCTGTGTGCCAGTTGCTTGCGGGTTTGGGGTGTAGTGCAGGGTTGGGCTCTCCCCGGTACTGCACCTTGAAGTTCTCCCCACCCTTCACTGCTCCCCTTCCCTCTGTGTGCTCTCCCCTGTGCGCTCCCCCCGGTGCTCTCCCCCCCGTTCGTTCCCCCCTGTGCCTCGCACATGCGGATGCTGCTGCGGCCGTATTCAGCTGCTCCTTCCACGCCCTACCCGTGCATCTGTGCGCGTGTCTTCAGCCCCCCACTCCTTTCCATCGCCTTCCCGCCCATAATCCCCCCTTCCCCCTTCCCCCTTCCCCCTTCCCCCTTCCCCCTTCCCCCTTCCCCCTTCCCTCTTCCCTCTTCCCTTTTCCTGCTGCACATTCTTCCCATTCCCCTCGCCTCGCAGCCGTGGTGTTGAGTCTGGGCGCCTCCCGATGGGCCGAGCTGCACACAGCATACAGCCAGCTGCTCGCCTCCCCACATGTGAGTAGCGCCTCCCCCCATGTGAGTACTGCCTCCCCCCATGTGAGTACTGCCTTCCCCCATGTGAGTACTGCCTTCTCCCATATGAGTACTGCCTCCCCCCATGTGAGTACTGCCTCCCCCCATGTGGGTACTGCCTCCCGCAAGGTGATTAGCGCCTCCCTGCATCCCCCCATGTGAGTCAAGCTGTTGAGCAGCACGCAGCAGACAGCCATCTGCTCGCTTCCTCCCAGCGTACGAGTCGTGCCCCATCTCCCTGCTTGAGTCAAGTGGTCAGGCTGAATGCTTCACTCATTCGCCTTCTCGAGAGCCAGTGTTTTCAAAGCTCATTATGATTGTATGACATCTGACCGTCTCTGGCTTCTACTCCACTCCCTAGCCATTCATTCACACTTACTCTGTCTGCCCCTCCCCCTGCCCCTTCCCTTCTCCCGGCCCGTTCGTTTCGCTCTCCCAAATCCCTTTACTCCGCCTCTCCTCTCCACCAATCGCTGCGTGACAGCTGGCGGTGCGGCGCACGCTGGCGTGTCACCTGCATGAGCTGGCGGGACTGCTGGGGCCGCGCATCGCGGTGCAGAGCCTGCTGCCGGCGCTGGAGTCACTGGTCACAGATGAGGACGAGGTGGGGGGATGGGAGATAGGCGGGTGGGGTGTGGTGTTGTGGGGTGGGATGGGGTGTGATGGGGTGTGGTGTGGTATGGTATGGTGTGATGTGGTGTGGTGAGCAGTGTCTTGCGGGTGACTGGGGCTGTTGCTGTTGATGTATTGCCGTGCACCGACTGATTCCCATCCACAAGCACGTTGGTTGAGGAGGCCCGGCTTTGTGGATGAGGAAGAGTCAGGGGCTTGAAAGTGGTGAGCAGGTGTAGTAAGTGCTGAGCAGTGAGCAATTAGTGGTTGAAGGATGCTTGGTCCGTGAAATTGCTGGAGTGCTGGTTGAAAGTGGGTTGCATGAAGCCAGATTACTATCTGCCTCCCCTCCTCCCTTCCACTGTCTCTGCTTCCTGCATCCTCGTCCCCCCACCCCGCCCACTGGCTTTCTTCGACTCCCTCCCCCTGTCTTCCGCCTGTTCCCCCCCACCCCGCCCATCCCCCTTCATCCCCAGGAGCGCATGGCTGTAGTCCCCGCGTTCACTGCCTTCAGGGCGTGCCTGCCCGCCTCCCACTGCCCTCACAGCACGCCGCGTCGCCTCCTCCCCTCACCTCGTTCCCCTCCCCCCTGCTTTCCCTTGTGAGCCCCAGGTGCGCCTGGCCCTGGTGCCCACCTTCACTGCGTTCATGGCGAGTCTGCCCGCCTCCCACCGCCCCCAGTGCGCGCACCTGCTGCCGCGCCTGCTGTGGCGCCAGGGGGTGGCGCCCGAGGAGATGGAGGCGCAGGAGAGAGCAGCTCGGGCAGCAGCAGAGGCAGCAGAGGCAGCAGAGGCGGCAGAGGCGGCAGAGGCAGCAGAGGCAGCAGTAATGGCAGCAATGGCAGCAGCAGCAGCAGCAGCGAAGGCAGAGGCAGAGGCAGAAGCAGCAGCAGCAGCAGAGGGAGCAGAGGGAGCAGAGGGAGCAGAGGGGGCAGAGGGGGTAGTTGGAGTAGAGGGAGGAGAGGTGGGAGCGGGTTGCGCTCCAGCTGCAGTGGCAGCTGCCAGTGAAGGCGTGGAGAGTGGAGGCAGGCGACCAGAGGGGCTGGTCGTCACTCCCTTGAACCCACCTCCTGATACGGACAGCCGACGTGCAGAGGGCACTGTTGCTCAAGGCCCCACTAAAGTGGGATTCGTTATCAGTAGCGGTCTAAGCCAGGAGGCAAGTGTAGACGATGATGAGTATGTGGACAGCCCCCGGTACCCCCCTGCTAGTGCCCTCCTGGGTGCTCCTGGGGGTGCTGCTGGTGCAGATGCTGTTGGTACTGTGGATTCTGCTGGTGCTGCGGGTGCTGCTGGTGCTGTAGGTGCGGATGCTGCTGGTGTGAGCGATGGCAATGAGAGAGGGGAGAGGGCGGCTGGGACAGATGGAGAGGGGAGAATCCAGGATGGAGGAGAGGAGGGAAATGAGGGACTGCGAGGGGAGACAGGGGATCTGCACGGAGAGAACCCAGGAGCGGAGCAGCGAGGGGATGAGGGGGAGAAGAAATCAAGTGCCAAGGTGTGGGGAGAAGAGGCAGGATCAGGAGGGGTTAGCTCGGTTGTGGGGAGGAGGGAGGCAGGGGGGAGGGAGGAGAGTACTGGGCTTTGGGCGAAGCTGATGAGTGGATTGGCTGGTCTCGGGGCAGGTGGTTTGCTGGGGGAGATGGCATCTGGGGCAGGCGTGGAGGGTGTGGGAAGGGATGTGGACAGTAAGTGTGAGGGGTCGAGTGTGGGGTTGAGTGAGGGAACCAGGGAAGATAGTGTGAGTGAAGGGAGTGTGGAAGGGAAAGAGGAGGGAGAGGCGGAGGGAGCAGAAGGAGCAGAGGGGAGACTGCAGGGCAAATGGGCAGAGGTGAGAGGGGACCTTGGTGGTGAAGGTGAGGGTGCACCTGAGGGTGATTCTGGTCGGGGTGATTCTAATGAGAGTGATGCTGGCACACGAGGTGTGGCAGCAAATGGATCGCATATGGGCGATTCTGCTGGTGGTGGCTGTGCGGCTGCTCCTGCTGGCAGCCACAGGGGAGCTGCAGGAGGAGCGTGTGGGAAAGAGGGGGAAGAAAAGGGACGGGAGGGAGGAGGCAGTGAGGGAGAGGGAGGATGGAGGGATGGGGAGGATAGAGGGACTAGTGAGAAGGGGGAAGGAGTGAGGAGAATTGGGGAGCAAGGAGGCAGCAAAAAGGGGGAAGAGGGAGGAGAGAGAGAGGGGGAGGAAGGAGGCAGCAGAGAGGGGGAAGGAGGAGGGGGGAGAGAGTATGGTGTGGGTGTGGAGGCGGTGTGGGACCGTGGAGGAGAGGGGACAGGTGAAGAGCCAGGGGATATGAGCAGAGTGGCAGCAGGAGAAGGGAACAGTGAGGCGGGCAGCGAGGGGGATCCAGGGCAGGACGGAAGGGGGAGCAGTACGGAGAAGGTCGGGCATGCACTCAGCACAGCACAGGAGGGAGGGGAGCACGAGCGTCACAGTGAACGTGTTGGACAGGGAGAGCACCAACCCAGAGCCAACCAGCAAGATGGGCAGCGACATGCCAGCAACGCGGATGAGGGAGAGGGGCACCCAACTGGAACGACGCGGCAAGGGGCGGAGAACTACTCTGCCAGCAGCGGTCAAGAGGGGGCGGAGCATGGGTATCCTCCGTTAGGCCCCCGCGAGGGGGGGAGTGAGCGTGGTCCCTCCAGCAGCGGGCAGCAGTGTGGGGAGTATCGGTGCCTATCAGAGAGCTCTCAGAACGACCCCCCTGCGAGCAGTGCGCAGGAGGGCGGGGAGTATCGGCTGCAGGTGCAGGTGGGCACGCCGGCGCCCAACACTGTGCGTGTCCATGTGGCGGCTGCTGACTCGCCGAGGCCTCTGGTGCTGGGCGGCAGCAACCCGAGTGCGCAGCTGAGGACCCTGCCCAGCCGCAACCGCCTGCGGCCGCAGCTGAGGCTGCCAGGGCGGGAGAGCAGCTGGCACCTGCGACTTGCTGCACTCAGGTGAGTGGTGCTCTAGCTGGCTGGGTCAGGAACTCCTAGTGGGTGGGGATCTCATAGTGGGTGGGGATCTCATAGTGGGTGGGGATCTCATAGTGGGTGGGGATCTCATAGTGGGTGGGGATCTCATAGTGGGTGGGGATCTCATAGTGGGTGGGGATCTCATAGTGGGTGGGGATCTCATAGTGGGTGGGGATCTCATAGTGGGTGGGGATCTCATAGTGGGTGGTGATCTCATAGTGGGTGGGGAATTTTTGGCCTCTGGAAAGGAAAGCTAGGGACGACTTGCTGCCTCGTGCTCTCACCCTGCCATCTCGTGCTCTCACCCTGCCATCTCGTGTTTGCAGGTATGTTTCTAGAATCTCCCAGAAAGTCCTACGTCTTGTGCTTGTCGTCTCATGCCTGCCCAGTTCCCGTTGATGCCTTTCTTGCGCCAACATTGATACCCCTCCCTGGCATGAGAAGAATGCCAAGTCCCTGGCATTCTTATCAGTCAGTCTGTCGCCATTCGTCTCGTGTCTTCAATGTTTTCCTCCTCGCCCTATTCATTGACGTTTACCACAGCAGGCCTCGGCTACTCTCCCTATACAAGTACGCCCCCTCCTTTTCCCCCTAGCTTCTCCTCCCCCACCTGCCAGGCCCCGGGCATGGCTCAGCTGCTGCCTCCCAGCAGTGTATCCCTGCCCTCACACTTTGCCCCCTCCCCTCCCCTCCCCTCCCCATTTGTTTCCTTCCACTCCTTTCACTCCCACGCGCCCCTCCTCTCCCCCACCAGCCAAGCCTCAGACGTGGCTCAGCTGCTGCCGCCCAACAGCACCTCCCTGCCCCTCCTCGTTGACCTCGTGCTCACTCTCTGCAGGTAACAACCGGTGCAGGTGATATCTAGTTCAGGTAACATCTGGCGCAGGTACTTTTGATGCAAGCGTCAGCCAGTACACATAACACCCAGTGCAGATAGCTACCGGTGCAGGCGATAACCAGTGCACGTAACAACCGGCTTTGCTCCGCAGCTCCTGTGTGCAGGTCCTATCTAAAACCTCCTGGTTCCTACTCCCCTGCTCTCTTCCTTTATTGTGTTGTGCGGCATCCTTCAATTTTACTCCACACTACCAGGCCACAACCCCTTGCTGCTCTCCCCCTTGCGTCACACACCCTTGCTCTCCCTTCTCTTTCTCCTCCCTCCGCCAACATCCCTTGCTCTCTCCTCTCTCCTCTCCCCTCCCCTCCCCGCCCCTCGCCCCCTGTCCACAATCACCCCGCACCACCCCGCACCACCCCCCACCACCACTGCGACTCTGCCCTCCTTATTGCTGCGCCTCTTCCCCATGCCCCTTCACCATGCCCCTTCCCCATGCCCCTTCCCCATGCCTCTTCCCCATGCCCCTTCCCCATGCCCCTTCCCCATGCCCCTTCCCCATGCCCCTTCCCCATGCCCCTTCCCCATGCCCCTTCCCCATGCCCTTCCCCATGCCCCTTCCCCATGCCCCTTCCCCATGCCCCTTCCCCATGCCCCTTCCCCATGCCCCTTCCCCATGCCCCTTCCCCATGCCCTTCCCCATGCCCCTTCCCCATGCCCCTTCCCCATGCCTCTTCCCCATGCCCCTTCCCCATGCCCCTTCCCCATGCCCCTTCCCCATGCCCCTTCCCCATACCCCTTCCCCATGCCCCTTCCCCATGCCTCTCCCCCATGCCCCTTCCCCATGCCCCTTCCCCATGCCCCTTCCCCATGCCCCTTCCCCATGCCCCTTCCCCATGCCCCTTCCCCATGCCCCTTCCCCATGCCTCTTCCCCATGCCCCTTCCCCATGCCCCTTCCCCATGCCTCTTCCCCATGCCCCTTCCCCATGCCCCTTCCCCATGCCCCTTCCCCATGCCCCTTCCCCATACCCCTTCCCCATGCCCCTTCCCCATGCCTCTCCCCCATGCCCCTTCCCCATGTACACAGGGATCGAATTGCCACCGTGCGGGAGGAAGCAGCCAAGCAGGTGAGGGAAGAGGGGGACTGGGCGATGGGGCAGAAGGGAGGGGGGGAAGGGGGAGAAGATGGGGAAGGGCGGGTTTCTAGTGACGAATTTCACATATTCTCACCTTAAGGATTCTCACCTTAAGGATTCTCACCTTAAGGATTCTCTCAGCTTCGCCTTTCCCCTTGGTTCCTCTTTCTCCTCCCACTTCCTCCCTGCTCTCTTCCCCCTTCTCCCCTTCCTTCGCGTTTCTCTCCGCTTCGTTTACTTCCTAAGTTTCATTTGTCTCCTTCCTTTCCCACTCCCCCGCCTGTCTCCGCTCCCCTCTCATCTCTCCTCTCCTCTCTCCCTTCTCCTCTCATCTCTCCCGTTTCCTCTCATCTCTCCCCTCCGCTCTCATCTTTCCCTTTCAGGCTGCCAAGCTGCTGACCCTCACTACCTTGTCTGCTGCCACGTCAGCATCACTGCAAACAGCCACATCAGTGTCATCCGTACCTGCCACTTCGCCTTGCCACGCATCATTAACCTGCAAACCAGCATTTGCTGCCACGTCAGCAAGACAAGGGTCAGCAGAGCATGCAGACTGTGTTGACTCACGTGCATCCGCCGCGTATGAGCCTGCTGACCCCTCATCTGCCGAACCTCATTCTGCTGACTCCACATCTGCCGAACCTCGTGCGACTGACTTGTATGCTGCCGAGCCTCATGGTGGTTCGGGCTGCAGTGCAGTGTATGGGGATGGTGAAGCAAGGGGAGGCGATGGGGAGAGTGATGGTGGGGAGAGGCAGAGGAGTGGGGAGAGGCGGAGGGATGGGGAGAGCAGTGGCAACAGTCAGCAGGGAGCTCAGGAGGAGGGGGTGCACGAGAGCACAATGGCCAATGTCAGCGGCCACAGTGACCATTGCAATCACCATCGTGGTTCTGATGGTTCTGCTGATTCGCACAGCCATCGTGCTGTGAATGGGCATCATGACATGAACAGCCCTCAGCGCCACGATTGCCACCCCCCTGATCGCTATCCTGTGGACAGTGGTCAGCGGCAGCACACGCGCCATTTGCCTGCAGATGCTGCTAATACCACACACCCCCGCTCTAACTCTTCCTCTTCCTCTCACACTCTCCCTCACACTCACTCTCACTCGCATGCCCATCCTTGTCCTGCCGCTCCCTCTGCTTCCCATCCATCTGCTTTGCACACTGACTCTGACGCCTTGGCGTCTGAGGCGCTCCTATCGGCCTTGGCTCGCCTCGCCACCAGCCGCAACTTCCGAGACCGACAAACGTGACTCCCGACTCCCATTCACCTGCTTTCCCGCTCTTTCCACTCCTTTCCACTGCTTCTTCTGTTCGCCGCCCCATTCCCCGTCTCATTTCTAATCCTGCTCCGTACCCGCGTACTCCCCGTAGTCATTCCCCTTCCTCTCTTCCGCTCAATTTCTTTATTTTCTATTTCAAGGCTGGTGGCAAGGCACTTCCTCTTTGTACCACCCTGACAAACTGCAAGCTTACCCAAGTGTCCCCTCCCTTCCCATCTCAATTCTCTCCCCCTTCCGAGCCTGCCTGCAGGTTCGGCATAGCGTGTACTGAGCTGCTGGACTGCGTCGGCCCGACCCTGGCAGTGCCTTTCCCTCCCTCACCATTGCAGTCCTTCCCTCCTCCCACCAAGCACACACACCCCTCCCCACACACACTCTCCTTGTCTACTCCACACTCTCTAGCTCTCCAAAACCAGGCCAACGCACACCTCCACGCATCCTCTTTCCTCCTCTCAGCAATTCTCCCGCTTCTCCTCCCCCTGGTCTATGTAAGCCGGCTCCTATCCCGCCTTACCTCCCTCCCACTCACTCGTCAGTTTCCGTTCGCATCCAATCACCTCATCCATGGGACTGCTTCAAAGCACTTGGATGCGCATGTATTTTTTGCATGTGCAACTTGAAGCAACGTGTTGCACCGAACAACAACAAGACTTCTGTGTCCAAGCATGCGTACCTTCCGCCGATGCTCCCCTTCCTTCCTCTCACGCCCCTCCTCCTCTGCCCCCCCTCCTCTGCCCCCCCGCCACTTCCCGCCAGGACAACGTGCCAAATGTCAGAATACGAGTGGCTGAGGCTCTCTCTGCCGCCTGGCCTGCACTGGATGCCCTCAGTGTCACAGACCTGTCAAGAACAGCTGACACCGGTATGCCAGCTACATCAGCAGCAGCAGCACCACCACCACCACCACCACCGCTAGCAGTGCCACACATAGCACCAGCGGCAACCGAGCTAGGAACAAACCTAGCAGAGCAGCTTATGTCGGGGGCGCAACCGCAGCCAATACCAGAGCAGGAGCAGGTACCAGCACCGCAGGCACGGCTGGATGAGCTGCGAGTGTCAGTGGCGTCTGCTCTGTCGCTGCTGGAGGGTGATGAGGATGCTGATGTGGCATGGACTGTTGTGGCTAGAGTGGCTTCCCCACACGAGTATGGGATGGGCTAATCGCTTCTCCCAGCTTTGTCCAGCAGCCTAACACCAAACATCAACACAAGGCTTGGCTTGTCTTCCTGTCTCAGGGAATTGAACAAATCTTAGTTGCTGGATGGTAGATCGATTCAATAGTTCACTCTTACCGGTATTGCTAAATCAAGTAAAATGGTAGAATTTTCTTCCATTTGCTGCAACTCTGCTCGTCACAGGCAGGGACGCTCCCACAATGAGCATCTGAAAGTGCTGAAGAGGCACAATTCAGCTAGGGAAATTGGGCCTGGCGTTATGATGTCTACTTAGATTGGTCAAGAAAGGGTAATTGCTCAAGGATAAATGAGGGGAGAAACCGTATACAATACAAAACAGAACAATACAAGCCCAACCCAACCGAAGCACAAATCAACCCACCGAAGTACTAGTATAACCAATCAAATAATGAAGCTCTATTCTGTACATAATTGCAGGGTCTTATCGGGATTTGGGAACTCCTCTAGTTGAGGGGCTCCATTGGGAACTCCTCGACGGGGCTCAGCTGCTTGGCGCGGTGGTACGTGGTGTGTGCGCAATCCACGGCGAGAACCGAGCTCGACTCATACGACCGCGGAGTGCCGTCCAAAAACCCAACCCCCTCCTCGCTGTCAGCCGACACGGGCCTGTGCAGATTCGAAATCAGCCGCTGGAAATTCGCGGCGCGCGCCGCGTGGTCGGTGCGGTAGGTTTGTCCCAGCACACCGTGCACCTCATCGGTGTGCTCCAATTCGACAATTCCGACATTGATGTGCGCCTCGGCGTCATTGGGGGTCTGCAATTTAGGGTTGGCCACGCGCAGCCTCAAGTCAAGCGCCACAAGCCCGTCGATGCTGAGGGTGTAGTAGTCCACGTCATAGGGCCCTTCCTTCTCCAGAGCCGCAAATCGGAGGGTCAAGCCGCCCTCGGATGTCACCTCGTCGCCGACATTCATCCTGGGGATCTCCTCGCCGTCGATCTCGATCGTCTTCATGAATCCGTCGCCGCGCTCTTGCTGCTTACCGCCGCGGGCCGACAGGCGAAGCTTGTGGTCGGCGCCCTTAGCGAACCACACAATACCGAGCTCCTTGATCCACGTGTGCACGGCCTTGCCGTCCACCACGAGCGCGGCGTTCTCGGTATCGTCGCTGTAGTACCCCCTCAGCAGCATGTTCACGTGGAGGTCGCGATCGCTCAGCAGGCAGAACGCCTTGTCGGGGCGGCCATTGAAGTCGAAGTGCGTGCCGAACGCGCCCACGAGATGCGGGTCGTTGACGACGTTGGCGCGCGGGTTGCACTCGCCGCCCGTGCGCACCTGCAGATGCACGGGCTTCGTCTCCGTGGCGTATTGTGCGGTGAGCTCGCCGCACGTGTAATCAATGTCATCGTGCACGAGGTAGCACGCGCCGTCCGTCTTCTTGCCGTCGATGGTGATGTCGGGGATGTACTGCCAGTACGTGCAGCTCTTGTACGCCGCGCAAGTGTTGCAGCACGTCTGGGGAGACGCCTTCTTCAGGGTCAGCGGGTTCCCCTTCACATACATCTCAATTCCGAGCTTGTTCTTCAGCAGGTTCGAAGTCTTCCATTTCGCGGGGATGCCGCCCTTGCTGCAGTTGGCGGGCGTGCACGCGCCTTGCCCGGGCGCGCCGAGGTCCTTGTGGCACTTCATGGCGTTCCACCCGGCCTTCTTCACGTCCACCAGCAGCATGCTGTCCGTCATTGGGCTCACCACCGTCGTGCCCTCGAACTTGTCCAGATTGCCCGCCGCCGCCGCCTGCTCGATGCCCTTAGGGACCTCCGTCGCTACGCCGTTCGAGCCTAGGGCTTTGTCGAGGGGAACTGCGGGGTTGCTGGGGCCTGTGGTGACGGTTTCTGCCGAGGCGCTGACGAGGAGTAGTGCTAGGGATGCTAGGAGAAGAAGACGCGCCATAACTGGAGATGTGCTAGGCTGCGTGAGTCTCGATTCGAATGCTGAATGCGTGAAAACTAGGGTGTGTCGAGTCGAGCTCTGTTCGTGATGTAAAACTCCGATGCTGCTGCTGAGATGAATTTCTGAAGGTGTGACTCGTTGCATTTGTAGCTGTGCTGATTATGATTTGCTGGGGAGGGTAGGTTTGCATGTGGTGGAATGAGAGGGATGGACTGGGAGGGACGCGGGGGAGGCGGTGGCGAGGCGACTCGAGGCGAGGCGAGACGAGGCGAGGCGAATTTCGCCTTAGTTTGTAGGGAGCCGCAGGTCAGATCGAAGGACTGTACTGTAGCCAGAAGGTCGGAAACCTGCCGGATTGATCAAACGGAAGGCGCAGGTGCTATCTTGGTTGTTCTCCCTGGGAATTTCCATGAGAAACTGTCGTCAGTCAGAAATCTGGCCCCAACATGCGGCAAGTCCCGCTCATTGGTGGTAGAACAGTGTCAGAGCAGCTTGTCCACCCCTTACACCTGGTGTCCACAAAATGCCGTGCTCGAATCAGTCCCAATCGGCCTCCTCCTGAATACATCCAGCGCGACTCGAAAAAGTGTGTTCCAGTGTTGGGCTTCAGGTGTACGAAGTTTTATGCGTGTGTTGTGTATTACGCGAGAAAAAACAAGCCACCAGCTCAATATTTAAACAATTTTTATATTCATAACACTTGTGGTTGTACCACCACATTTTAGTAATTCCCAAATCCTGACATGGAATAAAAACATCTCGGCAACATATAGAACATTGCATAGCGAAGGTACCGGTAATCCTAGATCGAAATACAATCTTGTACACAACCAGGTAAAGCATGTTGGATGGTTGGTGTTGGTCGCTTCTCGTGAAAGCACGCTCACTGGTTGTTGGGCTGATCAACACTGGTGTGCAAAGGAAAGCTGGGAAAGCTGTACAAGCTGACTCAAATAATAACACCACAGTGGGTCAACACAAGCATCAACATTCACCAAAAAGACACACAAGACCTGTTTCCACGACAGGCTAGGAGGAGTTCACCAAGGCGGTATTCCCCTGAGCCGCTCAATCAGCAAACCGCTAGTCGCCTCTAACCATGAGCCACACGAAGAGCAGCGGCGCCATGGCCAGGATCGTCCACGGCAGCAGCTGGATCAGCATCTTCTCCTGCTTCGTCTCCACATACTTGGTCTTGGGCATGTAATTCCCAAACCCGGACAGGAACATCCTGTACATGTAGTCATCAAACAGCGACGTCTCCTTAGCTTGTTCCGAGTTGGTTCCAAAGAGCGCCTCCGTGGCGCGGCGCTTGATGTTGGGGTATGGCGCGCGGAACTGGATGAGCGACTCGTACAGGCTCTTGGCCTCGGCGTCGCGCCCCAGCTTCTCCAGGCAGGCCGCCTTCTGCAGCGTCGCCTCCCCGTGGTGGTACGTCTGCTCGCCCGCCTGCTTCAGCACCTTGTTGTAGTGCGTCATCGCCGTCTCGAAATTGCCCTGAAACGAACGGTGGAAGGGAAAGAAGATATGTATGGTTGGTGCGCCAAGTACAAGCGGGCAGCCTGCTACAACACGTTTCTGGCATTCGTCATGGCCTGAAATGATCACATGAAAGCCACGTGGCAAGCAGAGTGCCACGCACAGCGCATGTGGCCAAGGGCGGAGCCACATGTGGGAGAATAGGGCTCGGAGAATGAGGCAGTTGGTTCGTGACACTGCTTCGTGCTCGAGCAACACTGCTTTCTGGTAACTAAGCTTGTGTGAGTGAATCGTCCCAGAACATTCCTTCGCGCGCATGGGAGAGGGCGTCTGGGGTTAGACGTGTAAGTGATAGGAGGGAGTGGTTGGGGGGGAGCGAAGGGGGAGAGGGTGGAGGGGAGTATAAGCGGAGGTGGGAGAGAGAGGCCATATATTTTTGTGGTAGGTAGGCCTATAGCCCGCACTGCAAGTTTTCTGTGAGGATTGGAATCAGATAATTTCTGAAAGCTTAACTACAGTGTCAGGGAGCTCCGTACCTGGTCGAACAGCAGCGTCAGAGGGCGGTCGCACCTGGTCGAACATTATCTTTCAGAACTTGAGCTCGTGGTACAGGTGCGCTCTCGCCGCGGAGACTTCTGAGTCGACTCAAAAGTCATAAGTGCGTGTCAGGGAGCGGCGTACCTGGTCAAACAGCAGCGTTAGGGAGCGGCGTACCTGGTCCAACTGCGGTGAGAGGGAGAGGGCGTACCTGGTCGAACATCATCTTTCCGAACTTGAGCTCGTGGTCGAGATGCGCTCTGGCGGCGTCCAGCTTGAGCTTCTCCTCGCGCTCTTTCAGCTCCTTCGCGATCTTCTTCTGCGCCGCCGCCAGCAGCCGCTCCTTCTCCTCCTCGCTCACGTCGTTCTGCGTGGACACGAGGAGCGGAAGAAAGGAGGAGGGAAACGAAAGGGGGGAATGAGGGGAACGGAGACAAAAGAACGTGAGAAAATGCGAGATGGGGAACCGAATCATAGCTTTCTCCTTCTTTCTTTTTTTGTTATGGTCGTAAAAAAGGAGAGACAAGATTATCATGCGGTTCAGTTCCCACGGGCTATGAGGCACCTGAAAACATCGGGAGCGAAGAGCAAGAGGGGAAGCGCACGGAAGACATACAGGATTGACAGGCGTTTCAACTCGTGTAACATGCATTTTTCGCAGAAATCTCATGAACATACAAGGTTAACATGCGGCTCGGTTCCCATGGGCTTGCCCCTTGCGATTCCGGTCGACCTCGGGCGTGTCGCAAGCGCGTCGCCACCGCTGATGGGCCGAGATGGAGGCGAGGCTCTGAGTGGTCGGGATGCGGATGAGCTCTCCGCCTTCGCCACGACTACCGGAGCGAGCGTGCGCTGAGGTAGTATCGTTGCCGTGCACGCCATGATGGGAGCGCGCTAGTAAGGCTTCTGAGCCTGCTCGAGCCTGCTTTGCTTAGGAAGCTGGTTGAATTGCTGGTCGGTTATTGACCCTGAAGGAATCACGCTGAGGGAGGACGTGAAGGGACACGGTACGCAGAGCATAAAGTTGAATCAGCAAGCTCGAATGAAGAAATGCTTTCTTGAGGCCTGGATTCTGCCATGAAATACACCATGGCAGAGCAGGCGTGCTGGTTGGGGCTGGCAATTGAGGGAAGTAGGTGCGGTGACAGATTTTGGTTAGGCGGGCAAAGCGTGTACAATGCCGAACACTTGTTTCACGAGTCGCTTCCGGAGCATTCTGGGATCGTTTCAGATGCGAAATGGAAACGATTGGTTGCCATGTTTATTTTAGTCTGCCAGTGTAGGAAATGCAGTGGCATCCAGCGGATTGCACCTGGCGTTCAAAATTACTCACGGAGATTTTCAGTGAACAGTAGAGCGGCCTCGTGACAGATCGGAGCAGGCCAACTAAGTGGTTCGGAATGCGGTTTAGCGTCGACGTGTTTATCCCAGCAAGAAAGATCTGGCACGAATAGTTGGCACGGATTTCCATGGAACTCGGAGAAAAAGATCCTCCCAGAAGGCAGATACACGTCAGCAGTGACATGATGGCAGATGTTTCTGAATCAGCACGATGTTCCCCACACGCGGTACTTCTAGGGGGGAGGACACACCCAGAATAGTAAAACTGCATAAACTCTACATTATTGAGTCGCTTCGTCCAATTTAGGGTTAGCCTAGCAATAAACATGTACAATCTGCCGTCAATATACAAAGCTAGAAACGAAATATTACGCAGCTGGAGGCTGAACAGCATATTAGGTCTTCCCCTGGCCTGGAATCAGAGAAATGCTATTGGCGCATCCATTCCTTACAGCATCATCTCTCCTGCATGGGTCCGAGCGTGCTATTGGGCTTGCCTGGCCCATGGGCCAAGGACGATCGCGAGCCGTCCGATCACTACACGACCAAGATCGGCGGCCTACCTGTAAGCGATCCTGATACCTTCCATGCGTTGCTCGACGGAATCCGTCTCGATATCCGTCTGCCTCCGTTCAGAACCTTCTCCTGATCACCCAGCGCACCACCCATGGCTGAAAGACCCGAAAAAGGGAAACCTTTTCTACTTCCCATGGCCGCCGCTTCTGACAATGCGGGTGTCGGCGCCATGGGAAGTAGAAAAGGCCCGCCGCTTTCGCTTCGCCTACAGCCCATTTCGTCCGCTCTCCCCTCTCCCCTCTCTCCCTCCCTGCATCCGTCCCTGCGCTTCGCCCTTGCGGTCCCTGCGCTTCGCCCTTGCGGTCCCCGTACTGCCCTGAACCCGTACTGCCCTGAACCCGTGACGGCTGCCTCTAAGACTCCTCACGGCGCCCGTCCGCCGCAATCCCAGCTCTGGATACCTCCCCCAAGCTCCAGGCGCTGAACCCTGAACCCTGAGCTCGTTTCTGTTCACCTGCCGCCCCGTCCGCACGCTCCCAACTGAGATATTGCCGGCGTTGGGCTTTGCGAAAGACCCTCTTCTTGCCCCAAGCGCCCCCTCCCCTCCCCGAAACCCTGCAAAAGCCTTTCCAGATCCTTTTCTGCAAGACCTTTTCTTGTGCATGGCGAAGGACTTCCCCCCTGGGCGACCAGCCACCGTCACATGTTCTCCAATTCTCTCTCTCCTCCCCCAAACCCACCCCCCCCACTTTCCCCCCCCCCCCCCCCCCTCCCCCCCTCCCAACGCCCCCTTCACCCCCTCACCCCCCTCACCCCCTCAACCCCCTCACCCACCTCACCCCCCTTCCTTATTGCCTGCTTCTCCCTGCCTCCGCCTCTCGCCCGTTCATGCGTCAGGACTGGCCCCCCTGGGTGGCTCACCCACCGCCGCAGCTGCTCAAGTGCTCCCTGTGCGATGGGCCGCTCTCCCTCGTGCTGCAGGTGCGTGCGGCGTGTAGTGTAGGGCAACCAGGTGTGTGCGGCGTGTAGTGTAGGGCAACCAGGTGTGTTCTCACGGGAGATTGCTTTTCCCAGGTGTCTCTACTGCTCATCTCGCTTTATTCCTCCGCGCACTTGTCTCTTTCCGCACGTCCCTTTTGCTGCTCTTCTAGCTTTATTACTGCCATCCCTCACCTTCTCCTCCCCCCAATCCGCCTTTCCCTTTCCCCTTGACAGTCCTTTCCAGTTCCCCTTCTCCCTCCCGCCCCCCTATCCTCACGCCGCTGCTCCGCTCTCCTGTGAGCGTTTCAAGCGCCATATTTTCCTTTTCTCCTTTCCCTTTCCCTTTCCCCTTCCCTCTCCCTTTCCCTTTCACTTTCCCTTTCCCTTTCCCCTTTCCCCTTTCCCTTTCCCTTTCCCGCTCCTCAACCTGCAGGCTTATGCACCGCTCTCCCTTCCCTCAGCAGCAGATGCAGCAGCAGCAGGGGTGACACGTGGCAGCAGGCAATTGGAGGAGCGGGTTCTCTACATGTTTGCATGCGCCAATGGGGGAAAGGAGGGGGAGGAGGCTGCTTCCGCGCCAACCCCCCTTGGGGACCTCTCATCTGTGTTTGGGGACGTGGTGGTGGGGGAAAGCGCGGGGGCAGGGGGAGGGGGGGATGTGGGGGAAGTGGCGGAGGAACTTGGGGGAATGGAGCTGGGGGAGGAAGGCGGAGAGCAAGAGGGGCAAGGGGAGGGGCAGCAGGAGGGGGCGCAGAAGGGGACGGGAGAGGAGCGAGGGGAAGGGAATGGGCAGCAGGAAGGGGCGACTCAAAAGTCACCTAGGATGCATTGGGTGAGGGGAGGGGAAGGAGGGGCGGCAGGAGGTGGGGGTGGAAGGAAGGGGCCGTGCGCTGCACAGGCGGAAGGGTAAGGGAAAGAGTTGGAGAAAGGTTGCTGAGGCGCATGATTGTTGCTGAGGCGCATGATTGTTGCTGAGGCGCATGATTGTTCCTGAGGGACAAAGATGCGCAGGGGGGGGGAGGAGGGGTTTGTGCATTGGAGGGTAAGGAGTGTGTTGGGGGTGGGGAGCATGGTGTGGGGAGCATGGGATAGGGGGAGAATGTTTCGAATGGGGTGTGCGTGCATCAACAGAGTGTGCATGTCGCTGCCAATGGGTGCGGGGGAAGATGCGCATACTTTTGCACGGTGGTCTTGCTTGGGCTTCGTTCTTTCCTGCATGCAGGCGCCTCTGTGTTGCGACAGGCTGTGCTACAAGCGAAAGGCGCCGCTGGTGCGGCCGCAAGCAAGAAACGCAATGTGGAGGCGTTGCTCTGGTTTTTCCCAAGCAGAAAGCTAATCAAAGCATCGTTCACCGTAGCAGCGTTCGTCAGAGCTAGTCGCATCTCATGCAGGGACGTTTACTCTCAAAGCTGAGACCTTTCCCCGTTTTTCCCGTGGCCAAGCTCTTCCTTTCCCAGTTCTCTCTCTGCTCTCGTCATTTATTCTCTCCGCCCTGCTCCCTGTGCTCTTGTTCTATCCTTCCTCACCTCCTGTTGCCCTGGTCTCTGCAGGTGGCGGATCATTCGCATGCAGCAGCTCCCCTCCCAGCAACCGCCGCCACCACCACCAGCACCAGAACCGGCACAAGCAGCAGCAGCAGCAGCAGCAGCAGCAGTGGCAGCCTCCACATGGGCAGATGCGAGTCCCTGGGATGCTGGCAGCACAGCAGCGGGAGATAACTGGGGGGCTTCCAGACCCAGGCTCAGGTGCTCCAGGTGCTCTTTCAGGCGTCTTTGCCACACCAGGACAAGATGTTGGTGTGGTAGGAGGAGGGTGGGGCACCGGGACATGTGACAGTAACGAATTCGGTTCCACATTACAAGACGCGCCCCTTTCCTCACTAGACGCTCTGACAGCGTCAATCAGCGCCGCCGCTGCCAGGGCGGCTGCTAGCACTGTTGTGGAGAATCATGCAGTGGGGGGAGGAAGGGAGGTGCAGGCAGAAAAGCATCCCCAGGCGCAGCAGCAGCAGCAGCCGCACCAGTGGCATCAAGTACGAGTGGCGCAACGCCAGCTGAGACTCTTCCTCTCCGTGTGCTGCCGTGCTTCTACCTGTTCTCCGAGGACGAGGAGGCGACCAGCAGAAGCAAGAGCAGGGGAGCAGCGGCCTCACCAGCAGCAGCAGCAGCGGCAGCAGCAGCTGAAGCATGTGGCTCCATAGACAGGGGGAACGGGCTGGCAGGGATGCAGGTGGAGGGGGGGGTGGGGGAGGGCGAGGCGTGGGAGGGCGAGGGGTATGAGTATGACCAGGCGCGCACCGTGGGTCGGCCGTACCTGAGGTTCAAGAAGCGGCTCGACAAGCACCCGGAGCAGTGCGTCAGGTGCGGTTGACAGGCGTGTGTCAGGTGTGTGTCAGGTGTGTGTCAGGTGTGTGTCCGCTGCTCCTTTCCCCTCCGTCTCACAGCGCCCTCTGCCCAACGAGGTACCGCTTTAACGGCCAGCCCATCCGGCCTTGCGCCCCACGCCCGCACCTCCCACAGGCGTCCAAACACTGCTCTTGCTGCAGCACTCCCCGCGTGTGTTTACGCTGCAGCTCATGCCGCTGCCTCTCTCCCCCCCATCTCACAACTCTCCCTGCCCAACCAACCAGATACCGCTTCACCGGCCTGCCCCTGTGGCTCTGCGCCCCAACACCCACCTCTCGGAGCCGTATGAAAACTGCTCCCTCTTCGGAGCCCCCCGCGTGTTTGAGCTGCAGCTGATGCCGCCGCTGCTCCTCTTCCCTTTTCCATCCATCCCCACTCCTCCAGGTACCGCTTCAACGGTCAGCCCATCTGGCCCATCGCCCCCACCGCCGCACCTCCCACAGGCGTCCCACCACTGCTCGTTGTGCGGCGCCCCCGCGTGTTTGAGCTGCAGCTGATGCCGCCGCTGCTCTTCTTCCTCCTGGAGGCGCTGAGAGAGCGGCAGGCGGAGGGGTCTGAGAGGAGCGGTGGGGTGGGAAGGGTGGAGGGCGGTGGAGTATGGGGAGCTGGGGGAGTGGGAAGTGGATGACTGTTGCTGCCTTCACCTGCTCGCAGGTGAGTGTGGTGGGGGAGGCAGGGGTTGTCGGTGACGAAGTGGGGGAATGATGGAGTGAGAAAAGCAGAAAAGGAAATGGTACAGTGAACAATGATAAGAGGGAGAATGGTGGATTGGAATGGAGTGGGCTTGGCTGCGGATCAGAGCGTGCAGTGGTAGGGGTGGGAGAACGTAGACAACTGCTAACGAGTGTGTATGGTTGATTCAACTTCCTCATCTCCCCTTTTCCACACAGGCTTG
>BQMB01000805.1:0-116493 GCA_027943415.1 Closterium sp. NIES-67
TCCTTCTAGACCTCTTCCAGCATCAACCTTGCGAGCCTCATCAGAAATTAGAACCTCCCAAATCCACACCTTGGTCCATTTCTGTTGCTCGAGGTGAAGGTACTGTAGTAATGCCTCATTAGCCGCTTGATCCAACCCTTGGAGTGCAGTATAGATGATCTCCTTCTCATCTACCGTGTAATCCAACTCCTCCAAAGCCCTCACATTCTCATCCACCCTCTGGAGATACTGAACCATGGTCTCCCCTCCCCATAGTTCCGCTCCATGGTGTAAAACCGCTTCCGCCAAGTAAGCACGCTTAGAAGCCCTTTCTGCAAGTGCCTATCTTGCACTCTTTTCCAAGCTGCAGCTGCTGCACCTTCCTTCCCCTTCAGGTCAATCAGCATCTTAAGAAGCTCAAGTTGCCCCTCCAAAGCCCAACACAGGTACTGAAAAGCCTGGCGATCCTTCCGATCCCATGCTTCTTGAGCTTTGAGCAACTCCTCGCTACTTGGTTGCGACCTTCCGGTTCGGGTTGCAGCAGTTCCTCCTTCCTTCACCCCACTCAACGACGCTCCCCCAGAACCGGATCCCACTTGGCTGGTTGCTCCAGTAGACGCCTCCCCAGAGTCAGCTCGTGGTCGCTTCTCCGATCCATCCAACACACTTTCTAGGTCCTTAATACCTAGCCATAGTGTGAACTGGAACCTCCATAGCGAAAAGTCCGAGCCGGTAAACCTAGGAGGGCCATCCAACTTTTGGGCCATGTCAAACCCTAGATCTGGAGCACATCAAGCCTCTCTAGATCTCTTCCAATGGAGGAAAGAACGTCCTCTAACCGTGGCTCTGATATCACTGATGGAAATCGTGCAAATCTGGAGAGAACTAATTAGAGATTAAGTCTGACGACCTCAACGAATCATTGCGTGCTGCTCAGGTAACTTCTAGAAATGAGCTTATACGCGTTGGAAAGGTCTTAATCTCTACTTTCCAGAATGGTAAAGCACGTTCATAACCAAGATCTGAGCCGCCGATTATGACGAAATCAGTGTGAGGGGGTATTCTGGTAATTTGGCTAGACAGCCATGAATCACCTAGTAAAAACGAGAAGGGAAGCAGTTCGATCTGGAAAAGTTGCAGTATGTGATTGTCAAACACCACCAACCCTTGCCCTAGACCAAACCCTAACACTCTCAAGTGCCATAACTGCAACATCAAAGATGTTGTAGTGGATTTGAGGTTGTATGGGTTGGAAAGGTAACGAGTTCAAACCTTGCCAACCAACCCAAGTCCTTTTGCCCAAAACCCAATAGCCCACAACCAGCTAGAGCAAACTACACCACAGAATACTACACATTTATCAGGCACTACTAGTCCAGCCACTGGGAAGAGGCCACAAGGCCAGACAGGGTAATATATATAAAGGTCTGTACACAATCAAGGTCCTAGCAAATGAAAGGCTATAGGAACAAGACCAAGCTGTACACAGTGCCGCTGATAATCTTTAGGCGCAAGTGCCTTTTGTAAGGATATCAGCTATGTTGGCACTGGAGGCCAAGTGTACTACGCGGGCCTGGCGACGCTGCTGTAGCTCGCGCAGGAGGAAGTACCGCAGCTGGATGTGCTTCGCTCTGCCCTCGAGTCTGGGCTCCCGACACAAGAGGACCATGGCCCTGTTGTCAACGTACAGGACTGGGGCAGAGCTAGGCCGCTCATCTAAGTCTGTAAGCAAGAAAGTCAGCCAATGGAGCTCCTATGCCGCCATGGCACTAGCATAGATCTCAGCCTCATAGCTAGACTGGGCAACAGACGACGAACTTGCGGACCGCCACGAGACAGCACCTGCTCCAAGGCTAAAGCAGTAGCTCTGAGAGGAGCGGAGAGTCTCGGCGTCGTCTGCCCAAGAAGCGTCTGTGTGCCCAGTAAGAACCACTGGTCAGTGTCCTCCTAGAACTAACCCCAAGCCCGATGTACTTGCTAGATAACGTAAAACCCTCTTAGCTGCCGACCAGTGCTGTGGTCGGTGTCTGCCGGTGGCCACAAAGCGAGCCAGAATGCTGAAAGCGTATGCGAGATCTGGACGAGTGCAAGTAATCAGGTACATGAGGCAACCCACCAGCTTTGCATAGGGACCACTAGGCTCTATAGCCTCCTCCGGGACTGGAGCATAGAGTCTGTGGTCTACTAGTAGAGGGGTGGGCTGTGCGGAAGAGAACAGAAGGCCAAACCACTCAAGGACCTGGCGCACCAAGTGTGATTGCGAGAGAGTGATGGTGCGCGCTGCTCTGTCCCTAGAGATCTGCATGCCAAGGTAGCGGCGCAGCTCTCCTAGGTCAATGCAGGTGTGTCTCCTCAGCAACTCAGCCTTCACGGAGGCCAACGCATCTTTGTCTGCAGTAGCAAAGTCCAAGTCGTCTACGCAAACAAGGATGTAGAACGGAGTCTGGCCGGAACGGACGAAGAGCGAGGGGTCTGCAGACAAAGAATGTAAACAAGGTACCGGTGGATCTCCAAGACGCTATCTCCTGCTCCATGGCAGCTATCCACTGGGAGGCCCAGGGACCGAGATGGCCTCTGCGTAGGTGCGAGGGAACGGGATGTCAAGGGTGTCTGGGTCACCCTCAGGGACTAGTAGGATGGAACAGAGATGGGGAACGGCCTCTGACTGGAAAGCGAGCTTGTACTACCAGTCCTCTAGGACGTCACTGCCAAGGGCAGCCACACCCCCGACGGTCGGAGGGCAGGCAGGGTCAGAGACCAGAGCGGTGGCGTAGTCCAGGCGGCGGGTAGTGGCGATGTCAATGACAGCAGCGACAAGAGCCGACAGACTCGAGACAGGAACTGACGGATCGATAACAAGCGAGGAAAGGACAAGACGGACAAGGGGACGCGCTGCACGGAGGAAGTCAAAGAACGGAGGGGGGCCGCAAGAAGCGACAACGGGGGAGGAGACGGGAGGAGAGGAGGAGCACAAGATGCGTGAGACCGAAGTAACATAGGCTGAGAATGCAAAACAGGGGAGGTAGGACAAGCACGAGACGGACGACGCGACCAGACGTGAGATGGAGGAGTCGGGTCAAGAGAGAGGGGGGGAGACACAAGAGGAGAATGGGGAGGGAAACGAACGGGAGAGGAGTCCGGAGGAGGAAACACTGGGCCATAGACCAGCGGAGGAGGACGCGGCGGCGACGGAGGAGGCACCGACAGACGGTTAGGGGAAGGAAGACCGAGGAGGCGAAGAGTGGACACCGGCTGCGACTGCTGCGGCTGCTGCTCGACTCCAACACCAGAACCTCCAGCGACAGCACGGCTCCCCCCGAGAAGCTCCACGCCAGCACCCCCAGAACGGGAACCCGCTCCAGCACTTACTCCCGCACGCTCCCCAGCACCCCCAGAACGCACGAACCCTAGCGGCGGTGACGATGGCAGCTGCAGCTACGGTGGCGACGGCAGCGGCAGGAGCGGCTGTGACGGTGACAGCAACGGCGACAATGTGGAAGGAGAGACTGGGGCGGTGAGGGGCGGGGGGAGGGACTCCGTAGAGCCGCGAGAGGCAGCAGACTCCTTGGCAGGGACACCCGACGGGAGAGGGGTGACGTGAGACACACCAGATGGGGCAAAGAGGGGAGGGGGGGGAACCGGAGCAACTGGGGGAGGGGGAACCACGAATAGGGGGGGGGTAACCGAAGGACCACGGTGAGGAAAGCGGTGGTAAAAGGAGACAGACTCGTCAAAGGTGACGTCGCGGGAGTGAAAGAAGCGGTGTGACAGCGGGTGGTTGAAGTGCCACTCGGACCAGTCAAGGGGGAAACCTAGGAAGACACAAGGGATGGTGCGGGCAGTGAGCTTGTCCGTGCCAGAGGCATGAACGTGAGCAAGGCAGCCCCAGACGTGGAATGCTGACACGTCACCAGGAGACCCGGTCCAGAGGAGGGTCAGCAAAACCTGCGGCCGCTGAGGGTGCGGCCACAGGTTAAGCTGGTGAGCGGTGTAGCGGACGACGAACGGCCATAGAAAATGGGGTGCACCAGCATGGATCATGGAGGTACGAGCCACCTCCATAACCAAACCGATGTGTCGCTCAGCGACCCCATTCTGCTTTGGGGAGTCTGGAAGATTGTACGTCTGGGTGATGCCCTCCGCACGACAGAAACGACCAAGGCAACCAGAGGCGAACTCGCCACCGCAGTCAGAGTGAAGACGGAACACAGGGAGACCTCAGTGCAGACACGCAGGGACAAGCCACGTGATAAGAACGCCAGGCACGTCTGCCTCTCACTCCAGGTGAAACACAGTGGTGTAGCGCGTGTACTCGTCGACAAGCACTAGGAAGTAGCGCTCGCGACGTGGCCCATGGACGGGGGCGGGGCCCCAGATGTCCATGTGCAGGGTCTGCAGCGGTGCGGCGGTGGGGGGGAACGAGGAGGAGTGAGGGGCACGGCGGAGCCGACCCTCGACGCAGGGGGTGCACGACAGCACTGGGGAGGAGGGGAGCGCAAGGAACGACTTAGGGAGACGGGTGAGAGTGGGGTGACCTAGACGGTGGTGCCACAGAAGCGACGGGTGAGTAAGCGATCGACACGAGCAAGCCGTAGAAATCTGGGTAGTCGCTGCCACCTGGGGAGGTGTCCCAACCGGGGGGGATGCGGTGTCCAGACACAGGGTCCCGGGGGAACGTAGTGAGGGGGGCACCAGTGGCGGCCTCGGTACAGACAGCGTACCGCTCGTGCCCAAGGAATGTAGTGGTGACGCCAAGGTCCTGGAGGCAGTCGACACCAACTAGGTTCCTAGAGAACGAGGGGATGTGCAGGCCTGTAAGGGAGCCCGAGGGAACTGCCGGACAGGGAAGGGTGGTGGAGCTATGAGCAACTACAGGACTGGAGGAAGGGTCTGCAAGAGCAATTGCGGCAGGAGCGGCAAGCGGCGTAAGCGTAGTGGAGTCCCGAAAGAAACACCGGAAAGCGCCAGAGTCCAGGGTGAAGGAATGCGCGGCTGTGGCGACAGGGGTCGGAGGAGCGAGGGAGGACCCAAGGCTAAACAAGGCAGGGGATCCTATGCTTGACGCAGCAGGGGAGCCTTAACTAGGCACACTGGGCACAACTACACTAGGCAACACAGGGTAATAGGAACCAGTCACACTAGAGTCATCGACATACATCACATACAAAGTAGAGCTAATCTCATCCATGTCCATATCAAAGATCCTAACACCATGGCAGAGCAGACTGTATCGGGGAGGTCTGGCGACGAGCCGAAGCGGAGACGAAACAGGCCGTCTAAGCGACTGAAGCAACGAGTAGGGGTATGGTTGATCTTACCGCACACGAGGCCGCGGCGAGGACCGGTCTGGAGCTGGTACTAGCTGTGCCCGTCACTCTGACCACCACCCGACATCACGCTGCGCGCACGACTACTGCGACCACCGCCACTACCGGCACCAGGCCACCCGGGCGGGAGACGGCTTACCAGCCGCTGCTGCTGCTGCTGCTGTTGGTCCAGCTGCGGCACCTGCTGCTGCTGCTACTGCTGGGGCTGCTGCTCTGAGGCACCAGCTCCAGCCCCCTCGTCAGGAATACCAGCGGGCGAGCCACCTCCACCACCGCCACCACCCTCACCGTTGCTACCTCCGCCGCGCCCAGCCTTGGGGCGGCGACCCTTACCCAGACGAAAATGCGCTGCAGCGGCAGTCTCCGCAGCAGGAGCCGGCTCAGTGACAGCAGCAAAACTGTCAGAGTAAGTGCACTGAGCGGGGGCATAGCCCTGAAAGATAGAGACCGGCACGGTACCACTAGATTGGACGATATAGCGCTGACGAGTCTGTATGGCAGATAGGGTGTCGACAAAGTCACTGAGGGTGAGGTCAGCGGGGTGGAGGCTAAGGAAGTTATCACGAGCGGTGGCTAGGCGGTTAGAAAGGCGGGTGGCAAGCAGGTAGAGGGTAGAGCAGATGAGGGGCTGAAACACACGAAGTTGGGCCTCAGTGCAGGTAGCGCGCCAGGTCGTGTCTAGCATGCGCAGGTGGGCAGCCAGGTCAGTGACAGTAGGGAAAGACGCGAGATCAGGAAAGCGCATGGGTATGATGAGGCGACCGATGGAGGCAGAGGGTGTGGTGGAATAGTGTGCGACAATAACCTCTAGGAACTCTTGCGCAATCCTGACCGACCTAAAGCGGGGGCGCTCGGACAGGGGGAGGGCATGACTAATCGCAAGCTACGCGACAGCGTCATGCGACAACCAGACAGCACGGGCAAGGGCAGCAACGGCATCAGACTCACGGTCAGCAGACGTGGGGTCAGCGGGTAGAGCAGCAGGGGGGTAAGGGCAGGGGAGTGTACCGTCGATGTGGACGGCCAGGGAGTGGCCGTCCTTCTGCTAACCAGTCAGGTGGCGGCGGAGGTCGACGAACCACGAGTCCAACTCAACCGTTTGCCCCTCCGCATCAAAGTGCAGGACCGAGTCCGCCATCGTGGTGGCTGCAGCAACAGAAAGGCGATACTTGTTGGTGCAACCCTATGGCTTGCACTCGGCTTGTCGTCCTTGTTTGTGTGTGTGCATGCATGGCATGGAATGAATTGTGAGTCTATGTCATTGCTATCCAGTGCTTGTGTGTGTGTTTGAATGGTGTATCACAATGTGGTTTGTGTCGGTCAAGACATTAGCGAGTTTTTACAACTCGCATGTCAAGTCGTCGTTCGTGTGTCGCATGTGTTTTTTTCTATTTTGTCGAGTGTGAAGTGTTCATCGCGTCGCAGGTGTGTGCAGCAAGCCCCCAGCAACTCAAGAAGAATTTATCTTGCATTTCCAAGACCAAGAGCTCAAGATTTCAAGCCCAAGGGACGCGGATAAATATTAAATAGTGAAAATAGTAACACTACTTCGTGTAGTGTTATTTTTCACTTGATGTAGCCCCTTGGAGGGTTGGTTTCGAGACTCTTCGTGGTTGGGGACTCTGTGGTGGTGTACCACCAACCTGGACCTCGGCTCTTGGGGTATGTAGAGGCTGGGAACCATCGCCCTCTCGAATTCTTCTTCCTAAGTTTTTTGTACTCCTAAGACTATAGTGGCTGCTGTACCTCCTGCCAGTCAAACCGCCATAGCGTCGTCAAATATTCATGGAATTTCATGATTCAACTTGCTGCTGATAGACGATAGCAACGCCCTCCAGATCCAGTTTACAGATGACCGTTTAAGTCAGCGAGCAGACCGTTATCAATATTTGAAGCCGTCTGACAGAAATCCGACTGTGCTCTCTATCTCTCATTATAGGCACATCTGAGCCTATTGTGACTATAACAAGTGGTATCAGAGCCCCTTGGAGCTGTCTCGACCATGCCTAGGCCTGAGGAAGGGGGTGGTAGAGGTGCTGGAGGCAGAGAAGACGCCCAAGGACAAGGTCAACACCAAGATGCACCCGTTGCTCCGGTGCAACCTAGCCTTGGACCCTCTAGGGATGAGCCTAGAGTGTTTGGCCTTGACAAGTTCAATGGTGACAACTTTGCTGAGTGGTCTTTCAAGATGGAGAACATCTTTTACCACTATGATCTGCTGGAGGTGATGGAAGGAACGGAGAAGCGCCCCGAGAACGACCCGGAGAAGAGCCCGTGGGTGCGGAAGAGCGCACAAGGCTACCTTCTACTTGGGCAAGCGTTGGGGAGCAGCCAAATCCGTCACATCAAGCCTTTTCAGTGTGAACCAGCAAAGGGAACAAAGGCATGGGCTGCTCTCAAGGGTGTACACGCTCCTGCAACAGCGGCGGTGGCTGTGGTTTTGGAGCGGCAAATGGCGGCACTTCGAATTGACGAAGGCGAACCGGTGGAGGAAGGAGTGCAGAAATTCTTCGACTTGTTGACACGGCTCGAAGGAGCTGACCTGAACTACAGTGAACTTCAAAAGAAGACCAAGCTGCTAGCCTTACTTCCGGACTCATGGTCCTCGCTCATCATCAACCTAAATCGAGATCTGCCCCGTCTCTCACTTGAAGATGTGAAGCGGGAAGTCTTACAAGAAGATTTCCGCCGTCGCGAATTGGCGGGTCCCGATGGTGCCGGAGTTGCAAGCATGGGCCGTGGGCATGGCCGTGGAAGGGGCAGAGGACGAGGAGGCAGATTTGGCAGCTGTAACTTCAGTGGAGGCCGTGGTAATGGAGGATATGGCAGCAACAACAACAATGGCTACGGGCGTGGGCGCGGTCGATTTGATGGCGAATGCCACTTTTGTCACAAGACCGGCCACATGTGGAGAGATTGCTTCAGATTGCCTGATGGATGGACCCCTTCTCAAGGCCAAGATGGCAGAGGAGCAAGGGGAGGAAGAGGCAGAGGTCGTGGAGGCCGTGGTGGCCGTGGAGGCGAAGCTGCAAGCATGAAAGGTGGAGACTACGACAAGGACTCGAGTGAAGATCGATACCCGGGCCAATTCTTCTTTGTCTCCACGCAAGCGGCAGCTGCAGCAGGAGGTGTGGATGGCTTTGAGGAGCCAGCTACTGTGGGAAAGGTCACCCTTCACTCTCTGGACTTTTGGGTGATCGATAGCGGCGCCACTTATAGCATGACACCTCGTGCGGACTTGCTCACCGAACTCGAACCGTCGCCAGTCAAGCATGTTACATCGGCTTTGGGGCAGCGAGCAGAGGTGAAAGGCATGGGCAAGGCCATGTTCAAGGGTGCTGATGGGAAGATGGTGGGCCTCAAGAACGTGCTTTGGGTGCCCAACCTAGCAGCCAACCTGATCTCTGTTCGGCGTTTGCAAAAGGCCGGCATGGACACATCTTTCAAGGGCTCCAAAACATATACCGCGAGGCTTGGTGAGCGGAAGCTTTGGGACCTTCATGAGGACAGGGACATCTACAATGAGATGTGGCAAATCCCAGTGGTCCCCATGCCTAAGGGGAGGCAAGTGGCAGCAAGCGTCAGCACCAAGAGTGAAGCGGTTGGTGGCGGTGATCACGGAAAACAAAGTGACACCAAGAGTGACTCAAAGGAGTGCAACCTTGGAGAGACCAGCAAGGCGTGTGAACCCAAGGAGAGTGGTGCAGCAGCCAAAGGTGGTGGAAATGAGGAGGAGAAGCCTAAGATCAGCAAAGCAGCAGCGGCAAAGGAGAAAGGAGAGAGATTGTGGGGCACGATTGCGAGTGCCGCTTTCTCCAACCCGACTTCCGCTACGGGAGAGTGTGATTGGCTGACCTTGCATCGGCGAATGGGGCATATGGCATTGCCCATTTTGCAGCAGATAGTTAGGCAAGAGATGGTCAGTGGGATACGTGTCAAGGGGGAGCCCAATGAGGTGCTTGGCTGTCCAACATGCATGCAAGCCAAGTTCACTCGCTACCCGTTCCATAGCTCGGAGACAACGGCGAAGGCACCACTTGATGGGGTGGTGATGGATGTGGTGGGCCCCTTGAAGCTTGGAGCTGCTGGAGCAGAGTACTTCCTCACCATTGTGGACGTCTACACTCGCATGACTTGGGTGTATGTGCTGCCCAAGAAGAGTGACGTAGCTGAAACGGTGAAGACCGATTGGTTGCCGATGGTGGAGCGGCAACAAGACCGGCTTGTGAAGGCAATTCGCACTGACCGTGGGGGAGAGATCCTGAGGAAGGATTTCTCAACTTGGCTGAAGAAGCAGGGCATAAGGCATTCTCTCACCATGCCCTACTCTCCTGCAATGAACGGCATCGCCGAGCGTGCGAATCGGACACTCACGGAGACGGCTCGGCGACTTCTCATTGAAGCCGGTCTACCCAATTACTTTTGGCCGGATGCGGTGCGGCATGCTTGTGTGGCCAAGAACAGAGCCTTGACTCATGTGGGAGAAGACAAATGGGTGCCCTATGTGGAGTGGATTGGAGGGAAGCCGAAGGTGGATATGCTTCGGGTGTTCGGGTGCATGTGCATGGCACTTGTGCCTAAGAAACTTCGGCACAACAAGCTTGATGCCAAGGCAACATGGGCCGTGCACCTGGGCATGGCTCAAAACAGCAAGGGATGGCTTCTTTGGGACCCATTTACCAGGAAGTTCTTGGTGAGCAGAGATTGCAAATTCATGGAGAACTTACCGTACAAGGAGTGGAAGGCGGAGAATCAAGCGAAGATTGGTGTGCGGCTTGGAGAGGTGAAGAGTACCGGCTTGGAGCATGTGGAGCTGCCCTTGGAGCTGAGTAGCAGCAGCACAATCACGAGGCAATCTCCTCAAATGAATGGGGATGAGGAGGAGGAGGAGGTGCAGCAAGATGATGAGCGTGCACCGTCACTTCCGCTTCGTGCTACAAGTGCTCGTGGGAACCAACCAGATTTACCGCAACGCCATGAGAGCATTCAAGTCCCTGCAGCAGAGGAGGAAGGAAGGGGGAGAAGGAGGACTCAGCCCCCTAATAGGTTGAGCTATGACCGGCTTGGAGGACCAGCCAACTCAACCTTGATCGGTTCGGATGCTAGACGATGATGCGGAAGATGAAAGCGAGGAGTGCGCCTTTGCCTTCTTCTCTCCGGTGGAGATGCCGGGGGAGCCTACAAATCCCAAGGAGGCTTGGGAGGGCCCCAATGGGAAGGAGTGGAAGAAGGCCTCAGATGAAGAAATGGGGAGCATCATAGAGAACGACACATTTGACTTGGTGAACCTACCTCCGGGGCGGAAGGCGATCTCTTCCAAGTGGCTCTTCAAGCGCAAGACCGACGCCGACGGCAACATCGAGCGCTACAAGAGCAGACTTGTAGCCAAGGGGTATCAGCAGCAAGAGAAGAAGGACTACAATGAAGTGTATGCCCCTGTGGTGAAGGGTACAACCCTTCGAACCCTCTTCGCCGCGGCGGCCATCAAAGGATGGGTGGTGAAGCAAATGGATATAGTAACGGCCTTCCTCAACGGCGTTTTGGAGGAAGAGACCTTCATGGAGCAGCCAGAGGGGTACAATGATGGGAGTGGCAGAGTGTGGAAGCTGAAGAAAGCACTCTATGGCCTCAAGCAAGCCCCTAGGCAATGGTACATCAAGCTGCGGGAAGTCTTGGAGGCGATCGGCTTCACTCCCTCAACGGCCGATCAATCCTTGTTCATGCTTGGCGAGGGGGAGCAGAGGAGCTTCATGGTGGTTTATGTGGATGACATCCTCATATTCTCACCCTCCTCTGACCTTGTGAAGGATGTGATGCTGAAGCTTCAAGACAAGTTCAAGTGCAAGACCCTTGGTAACGTCAACTACTACCTTGGGCTTCACATTGAGCGAGATGTGGAAAAGCAGTGGATGCGAGTGCATCAAAAGAAGTGCTTGGAGGCATTGGCTGCAAACTTTGGGAAGAGTGAAGGTCATGTGGCTACTCCTCTTCCCTCAGGGTTCAAGTGTGTGAAAGGACCAGCGGAGGAAAGTGTTGGTGAAGAGGAGAGGCGGCGTTTTCACTCCTTGGTGGGCAACCTCTTGTATGCGGCCGTTCACACAAGGCCGGATGCAGCCTTTGCTACCGGGCAGCTGGCTAGGGTTGTCCAATGCCCTAATGAAGAGCAGGTAGCAGCTGGAGAGAGGATGGCCAAGTACCTTGGCCAAACAGCAACTGTTGGACTGCAATACTCCGCGGCGGCACAAAGGCGTCAAAAGGGCGCGGATGAAGTCGAACCCGGGAGGCTCTTTCTCACTGCCTTCTCTGATGCATCTTGGGCATCAGAACCAGAGGACATGACAAGTGTGGGAGGCTTCATCTGCTGTGTTGGTGGAGGACCAACAGCTTGGGAGAGCAAGAAACAAGTGGACCAAGCATTGAGCTCGGTGGAGTCCGAGTACATGGCACTCTTCCGTGCCATAAGAGAGGTTGTGTGGCAGCGGCGTTTGCTAGCTGAATTGGGGGAGGAGCAGCAAGGACCTACCCCACTCTATTGTGATAGCCAAGGTGCGATTGCATTGGCTAAGAACCCGGTTCTTCATGGCCTTACCAAGCACATGAAGGTGAAGTGGCATTGGGTGAGGAGCATGGTAACCGCGGGTGAAGTGGAGTTGCACTACGTGAAGACGACGGCGCAGCCAGCTGATATGATGACCAAGAGGCTGGTTGAGCAGCAGCATTGGAAGTGTTGCAAGCTTGCTGGGATGGCTCTGAACTAAGCGGAGCTGATTCTAAGGCCAACAATCCGAGGGGGAGTTTGTTGGTGCAACCCTATGGCTTGCACTCGGCTTGTCGTCCTTGTTTGTGTGTGTGCATGCATGGCATGGAATGAATTGTGAGTCTATGTCATTGCTATCCAGTGCTTGTGTGTGTGTTCGAATGGTGTATCACAATGTGGTTTGTGTCGGTCAAGACATTAGCGAGTTTTTACAACTCGCATCTCAAGTCATCGTTTGTGTGTCGCATGTGTTTTTTCTATTTTGTCGAGTGTGAAGTGTCCATCGCGTCGCAGGTGTGCGCAGAAAGCCCCCATCAACTCAAGAAGAATTTATCTTGCAGATCCAAGACCAAGAGCTCAAGATTTCAAGCCCAAGGGACGCGGATAAATATTAAATAGTGAAAATAGTAACGCTACTTCGTGTAGTGTTACATTTCACTTGGTGTAGCCCCTTGGAGGGTTGGTTTCGAGACTCTTCGTAGTTGGGGACTCTGTGGTGGTGTACCACCAACCTGGACCTCGGCTCTTGGGGTATGTAGAGGCTGGGAACCATCGCCCTCTCGAATTCTTCTTCCTAAGTTTTTTGTACTCCTAAGACTATAGTGGCTGCTGTACCTCCTGCCAGTCAAACCGCCATAGCGTCGTCAAATATTCATGGAATTTCATGATTCAACTTGCTGCTGATAGACGACAGCAACACCCTCCAGATCCAATTTACAGTTGACCGTTTAAGTCAGCGAGCAGACCGTTATCAATATTTGAAGCCATCTGACGGAAATCCGACTGTGCTCTCTATCTCTCATTATAGGCACATCTGAGCCTATTGTGACTATAAAAGTACTGGGCTGTACTGAGTGACAAGGGGCGCCAGGAAGCAGTGGTGTGCGGGGTAGTGCTGTACAGTGGAATAGACGGCGGTAGATGGAGGTGCAATGCTGGAGGGTGCGGTGCAGTGCAGTGCAGTGTGGTGCATTTCGGTGTAGTGCGGTGCAGTGCGGTGGAGTAGGGCAGATGACGGCGGCGAGGCGTCTAGGAAACGGGGCCGTGCACGGCAAGGCGATGGAGCCGGCTAGGTGGGGAGGTGACGGGGCCAGCTAGGCTACGGGGCCGGCTGAGGAACGGGGCCGGCTAGCCGATGGGGCCGGCTAGCCAACGGGGCCGGCTGGGCGACGGGGCCGGTGAGGCAACAAGGCCGGCTGGGCGACGGGCCCGACTAGGCGGCGGGACCGGCTGGGCGACGGAGCCGGCTAGGCGACAGGGCCTGCTAGGCGACAGGGCTTGCTAGGCGATGGGGCCAGCTAGGCGACGGGGCCGGTCGGGCGACGGGGCCGTCTAGGCGACGGGGCTGGCTGGGTGACGGGGCTGACTAGGAGACGGGGTCGGTTGGTCGACGGGGCTGGCTAGGCGACGGGGCCGGCTGGGCGACGGGGCCGACTAGGAGACGGGGCCGGGTGGGCGAAGGGGCTGGCTAGGCGTCGGGGCCGGCTGGGCGACGTGGCCGACTAGGCGATGGGGCCGGCTGGGAGACGGGTTCGGCTAGGAGGTGGGGGCGGCTAGGAGGCGGGGCCGACTGGGATACGGGGCCGGCTAGTTGACGGGCCGGCCTTGGCGACGGAGCCGGCCAGGTGACGTGGCCGGCTAGGCAGCGTGGCCAGCTGGGAGGTGGAGCCGGCTGGGCTATGGGGCCGGCTAGGTGACTAGACCGGCTAGGCAACGGGGGCCACTAGGGGACGGGCCAGCTGGGCGGGAGGGGAACGGGGCGGCTAGGACCTAGGGCTGAAGCGCTAGTGGGCGGGGGGGACCTAACCTACTCATGATAGCATATCAAAGTTAACGAATGACTAGAAAGGTGGGAAACAAGGGAATATAACCTAGTGGGTTGTACTCTCTAAGGCACAACCCTATATAGTCTATAACAACTTACAAAGATATGTTTGACAGCTTTAACATGGTTTCAGAGCAGGAGGTCCGCCCTGCTGGGCCGCCTCCTCACGCATCCGCACATTCCGCTCCTCGTTCCAGTCCTTTCCACGCCGCCGCCACGGCCATGTCGAGATGCCGTGATGGCGCCGTAGTGCTGTCGTGGCCGCGTCTACGCGCCAGCACGTGGATGGCATGGACGGCAGCGGCCAGCGCCCGGTCTTAGCTCTAGCCAGCACGCCCGAATGCAGCCAGCTCGCCACTCGGGGCGGTACGCTCCCGGGCTCCGCTGGTGAAGCCCCGCCCCCCTTCCCCTGCGTCCCCTCCCCTGCTGCAGCTGACAGCTGACTTGCGCTGGCCGTCCCACTGTCGCGGAGACCGGCCCAGCAACGCCGCCGAGTGCTGCGTGCTCCGCTGCCGCCGGCAGCTGTCGTCGAAGCCGCCTCCGCTGCCGCAGCTGGTGCCGCTGGCTACGCCACCGTTGCCGCCGCTGTCGACGCTGCAGCCGTCACCGCCGTTGCAGCCGCTGCCCTCGCTGTCATCGTCGCCCCGCCTCACGCGCCATGGGGTTGACCATGCTGGAGTAGCCGTCGCTGCTGCTGAGTATGGGGGTGCTAGGGGGTGTGTGACTTAGTGTGCTGTGTGTGTGGTGGGCTTTCAGCTACCAAGCCTAGGGGGTGTGTTAAAGTGTATATTTGATATATTTAGAATGGTAAGCTTGGTAGGTGTTATTGGATTCTACTGTAGAGGGTAGAACCCCCCTTCTTGTATCCCTCTCTCTTCTATTCCAAGCTCTTCTCTCTCGATACTTTTCCCTAGCCTAAAACCCCACACCATTCCATGGCTTCCCTAGCTACCTAGCATTTTGTTTAACACTTTCGTTGCGGCAGTTTATAAAGTGACGAAAGGTTCCCCCCTACTCTGCCACTTGTCAGTTTGGCGCACCGCTTTTGTGCGACGACTCTAACGCTCGGATTGGACTCCGCAATGTACGCAAGTGGAAGAAACCTATTGGGACAAACCTCGCGACTGCCGTGAATTCCCCTTGTTCCGAAATGCGGGGAGCAACACAGCTTGGAGTTCAGCCCAATCCCGACCTGGGCAGCCCCTAAAATCTGGCCAGACCAAGCGCTAACACTGGGAAAGGAAAGCACGGCGGCCTTTTGTGCACCCTATGGGAACGATCCCTCGTGGGGTGCTTGTAAGTTTCCTGCCACTGCGTGCTTTGTGTTTTTTGCTAGGGTCAGCAAAATTTTGTTTTCGACTTATGCGTTTTGAACATGTTCAACAATCGGAATATCCGTATACACATTGACCCAAGCATAACATGCCATGTGGACTCGCTGGGCCATCGCTCAGGGTCGCAAACCAAAAACACAATTTGACGAGAAGTTGGACCAAACTGCCGCGCGGCTCGAGGAATCCACACCAAAATGACGAAAGCTAAACTGCCGGAGCTCGTAGGAATGTGCCCTGACAAGGGGGTGTATTAATTCGCCCGCTCACCTGTACAAACACTCTCTAAGCTCCCCCGCTGATTAATTAAAAATCACTAAATTTAGGCTCGGACCAATCACGCCACAGAGACTCATGTTCCAGCTATCAACATATTGATATATATTGCTATAGACTAGATAGGTGCATGCTATAGCGAGTACAACACCTAGCACAAAACTACCTTGTACCACCTATTCTAGTACACTTCGTTACCTTGAGATGGTATCACGCTAGGCTAGGTCCTCCCCACCCACCCGCGCTTCCGCCCTAGCCCTAGTCCTAGCCCTAGTCTTAGCTCTCGCCCTTGCCCTAGCCCTAGCTCGTAGGCCCGCGCTCGTCGCCCCACGCTCGTCTCCCCGCGCTCGTAGGCCCCGCTCGTCGCCCCGTGCTCGTAGGCCTCGCTCGTCGCCCTGCGCTAGCTGGCCAGCGCCCATCGCCCCGCGCCCGTAGGCCCGCCCTCGTCGCCCCACGCTCGCTGGCCCGTGCTCGCTGGCCCGTGCTCGCTGGCCCATGCTCACCGACCTCGCGCTCGCTGGTCCATGCCCGCTGGCCCTGTGCTTGCTGGCCCACGCCCGCTGGCCCCACGCTGACCGGTTCCCAAGCTCTCTGGCCCCTAGCTCGTTGGCCCCTCGTTAGCTGGCCCTGAGCTTGCTGGCCCCTAGCTCGCTGGCCCCTCGTTAGCCGGTCCCGAGCTCGCCAGCCCCTCGATCGCCGGCCCCCTAGCTAGACGGCCCCTAGCTTGCTGGCCCCACCCACTCTCCCTTTCTATCTGCCCCCCAGCTCGCCGGCCCCCTTACTAGCTGGCCCCGGAGGGTCGGGCGATCGACTTTGAGGCGTGGCTTGTCGACCTTCGCCGCCAGCTAACAGGTCACCGCAAGGACGGCTATCCCTAGCTGTTCATATCGATGGTAAGCTCGCCCCCCCCCCCCCCCCGACGCACCTGCTTCCCTCCCTGACGCCCCCACCACTGCTGAGCGTGAGGCCTTTTCCGCTGCTGAGCTTTCTCGCGCTGTCTGGGAGTCGCACGACGCTGTCGCGCAGCATGCTATTAGTTACGCTCTCCCCCAATCTGAGCGTCCCCACGTTTAGCTGTCGCTATTGCGAAGGAGTTCTTAGATGCAGTCATCGTGCTCTATTCCACTCCTTCTTCCGCCTCTGCCGGCCGCCAGATCCTCCCTTTGCTATTCCTTGAACTTGCGTCCTTCCCCACTGTCGCTGATCTTGACACTCATCTCAGCGCACTAGGGACTAGCTACCGCACTGCTAAAACTGAGGCCCAGCTCGTTGCATTCCCTAATCTCCTCTGCACCACCCTTTACCTCATTGCCACGCGCCTTCTTGATCACCTCCCCACTACTCAGGCAGCACCCAGATGACCTCACCCTTACTGCCTTTGTCACCAACCTGTCTGCGATAGAGACCCGTCAGTGCACAATCTCTCTGTCTAGTGATACTGCGCCGGTCCCTATCTTCCAGGGGTGTGCTCCCTCCCAGTGCACTTACTCTGACGTTACTTCCGCTGTCACTGAGACAACCCCTGCTGCAGCCTCCGCTTAGCCTCGTAAGGGTAACGGCTGCCGTCCCAAGGGGGTGCGTGGCTGAGGGAGGGGTGGTGAGGGTGGCGGTGGTGGAGCGAGTGTCGGCCGTACTGACGAGGGGAATGGGGTTGATCCCCCGGAGCAGCAGTAGTCGGAGAGGCAACAGTTGCAGCCGCAGCAGTCGTAGCAGTAGCAACTGCCGCAGCAGCAACAGCACCCGTGGGGCCTTCTTCCTCCTTGGTGGCCCGACGCCTCTGGTGGTAGTGGCCGTGGTCGCGGTCCTCGCAGCTCGGCGTCAGGTGGCAGCTTCAGCTCTGTGGGTTGTCAGTACCAGCTCCAGAGTGGCCCCTTTCGCGACACGGTGTGTGGCCATCCCAGTCACACTTCTGCCCACTGCTTCTGCTGCCTCGACGACCTCTTTCGTCTCCGCTTTGGCCCTGCGTCAGACCTCCCCCACTGGTCCAGTCTAGTACGCCACCGTGTGCCAGTCTTTGAGATGGACATGGATCAGATTTGCTCTGCTTTGTATGCCATGTATGCTAATGACTGTAGTGTGACCGGATCTTATTACCCTGTGTTGCCTAGTGTAGGTGTGCCTTCAGTATGTAGTCTAGGCTCCCCTGTTGCGTCAGGCGTAGGACCTTCTGCTTTGGTTAGCCTACGCTCCATGCTTGCCCCTCCGCCGACTGATGCTACCTCTTTGCTCTCTTTCACGCTTGACTCGGGAGCTTCTGCTTGCTTCTTCTGCAACCACACTGTGCTCATGCTGCTTGCCGTCCTTGCCGCTATCGCGCTTGCTGACCCCTCGTTCGGTCCGGTAATTGCCCGTAGCTCCACCACCCTTACGTGTCCAGCGGTACCCTCGGGCCCTCTTACCGGCCTGCACATCCCCTCGTTCTCTAGGAACCTAGTTGGTGTCGGCTGTCTTCAGGACCTCGGTGTCACCACTACGTTCCCCGAACACAAGTGGTACGCGGTCTGTACCGAGGTTGCCACAGGTGCCCCCCTCACCACGTTCCCCCGAGACCTGGTGTCTGGCCTATTTACGCTTGACACCGTGCCCTCCTCCATAAAGGTGCCCCCCCAGGTGCTCGCGTCTACCCAGGTCATTGCGGCTTACTCGTATCGGTCGCTCACTCACCTGTCCCTTCTGTGGCACCACCGCCTCGGTCACCCCACACTCCCGTGTTTGCGTCACATGTCCTTGCACGGTCTTGTCTTAGGTCTCCATTCGTCACTCCCTACCCTCTCATCCTTGCCCTGCATCGAGGGCCGGCTGCACGTTCTCCTCACTCGTCCTCACTTCCCCCTACCTCTGCGCCACTCCAGACCCTGCACCTGGACGTCTGGGGCCCAGCCCCCGTCCCTGGGCCGCGGCGAGAGCGCTATTTTCTAATGCTTGTTGACGGCTACACACGCAACACCATGGTGTTCCCCGTGGAGCAGAAGGCCGACGTGCCTGCCGCTCTTATCCCGTAGGTCGTAGCTGCGTGAGTGCACCGTTGCCTCACCATGCAGCGTCTTCACTCCGACCGTGGCAGCGAGTTCGGCTCCGGTCGGCTTGGCCAGTTCTGTCGTGCGGAGGGCATCACCCAATCGTACACCCTGCTGGACTCCACGCAGTAGAATAGGGTTGCTCAGCAACGCATCGGCATGGTCATGGAGGTGGCTCGTACCTCCATGATTCATGCCAGTGCACCCCATTTTCTGTGGCCGTTCACTGTTCGCTATACCGCGCACTAGCTTAACCTGTGGCCACACTCCCAGCGGCCACAGGTTTTGCCGACCCTCCTCTGGACAGGGTCCCCTGGTAACGCGTCCGCGTTCCACGTCTGCGGCTGCCTCACTCACGTTCGTGCCTCTTGCATGGACAAGGTCACCGCCCGCACTGTCCCTAGTGTCTTCCTTGGCTTCTCGCTAGACGCGTCTGACTGGCACTTTTACCACCCGCCAGCTCACCGCCTCTTTCACTCCCGCGACGCTACTTTTGATGAGTCTGTCTCCTTTTACACCCGCATTCCCCACCGCGGTCTCCTAGTTACCCCACCCTTGTTCCTAGTTCCCACTCCCCCGGTAGCCCCTACTCCTCTCCCTCCCCGTCCTACCCCGTCTGGTGTGTCTCACGTCACTCCCCTCCCGTTGGTTTCCCCGGTAGAGGAGTCGGCTGACTCTGGGGGCTCCGCGGCTTCGGTTTCGCTGCCTATCTCCACCCTGGTGTCTTTTCCTCTGCCGCCACAGCAGCTGCCGCCGTCACCGCCGACGCAGCAGCCGCCGTCGCCGCCATCGTGGCCGCAACAGCAGCCCCAGACGTAGCCACTGCAGGGGTATATCAGCTCTGGGGGTGCGGGCGTTGAGAAGGGTGCTAGTCCTGGGGGTGGCACCAGTGCTGGAGAGGGTTTTCGTTCTGGGGGTGCTTCTGGGGGTGCTAGTCCTGGGGCTACTATCGTGGCTTGTCCCGTCGTTCCTGGGGGTGACACCCCGGTGCTGGATTGGGTTCTCGTTCTGGGGGTGTTGGCGTGGAGAGTCCCAGAGGTAGCCGTGAGGCAGCTGGTGGTTCTGGTGTCGGCGAGGAGCAGCAGCAGCAGTTGCTGCCGATGTCCACACTTCGCCTCCTCGGTCTTCCCTACCCTAACCACCCGCCCGCGCGCCTTCCCCGCCGCCACCTCCCTCGCCTGTCTACAAACCTGTGTTTCCTCCACCGGACTCATCTCCGACTCGTTTTCCCCCGCGTTCTCCTCCTATGTCTCCTCCTCTGTCTCCTGACCCCACGCCTCCGTCCCAATTCTGGTCACCGTCCTTCTCGTGCTCGTCCTTTCTCTCCTGTCCTGTGGTCAAAGTAACGAATGAGCTAGAATGAGTGACCAGAGTAACGAATGAGCTAAAATGAGTGATACAGTGTGGCTTTGTGCTGAGGGGCTGTACACTCTAAGAGTACGTACCTTTCTAGCCTAAAATAACATATACATATATGTTTGACACACCCCCTAGGCTAGATGAGGGGCAGTGCCTGGCAAGAGACACGCAGCTCAGGTGGCACTACTAGTCCAACCTCTGACGCAAGGGTTGAAAGACCAGTCCGCTGGAGCAAAACCTAAACAAGACTAACCCAGGGCGGCACCACTAGTCCAGCCACTAGAACAAGAGCCAAAAGGCCAGTCAAGATAGTATAAGAAGTACACAATAAGGGTCCTAGCAAGTGAGAAGCTACAGGAACTAGACCAAGCTGTACACAGTGCCGCTGATGATCTTTAGGGGCAAACACCTTAATAAAGATATCAGCTGTGTTGGCACCGGCCAAGTGTAATACGCAGGCCTGGCGGCACTGCTGTAGCTCACGCAGGAGGAAGTAACGCAGCTGGATGTGTTTCGCTCTGCCCTCTAGTCGAGGCTCCTGACACAGGAGGATCATGGCCATGTTGTCAGCGTACAGGACCGGGGCAGAGCTAGGCCGCTCACCTAAGTTAATGAGCAAGAAGGTCAGCCAGCGGACCTCCTTAACCGCCATGGCACCAGCATAGATCTCAGCCTCATAGCTAGACTGGGCAACAAACGACGAGCGGGTGGACCTCCACGAGATGGCGTCAGCACCAAGGCTAACGCATTAGCCCTTGGAGGACCTGAGCGTCTCAGCGTTGTTCGCCCATGAAGCATCCATGTGCCCTGAAAGGACCACTGGCTCGCATCCTGCTAGCACTAGCCCCATGCCCGATGTACTTGCTACATGATGCAAAACCTTCTTAGCGGCCGAGCAGTGCTGTAGTTGGTGTCTCCTTGTTGCCACAAAGTGAGCCAGGATGCTGAGAGGGTATACGAGAACTGGACGAGTGCAAGCCATCAGTTGCATGAGGCAACCCACCAGCTCTGCGTACGGACCACTAGGCTCTACTGACTCCTCAGGGACTGGAGTCGAGAGCCAGTGATCTGCTGGCAGAGGTGTAGTGTCACAGGATCAAATGTGTCGAGGAAAGGTTCCATTATCGATCAGTACAAGGCGCTTTTATACTTCCAGAGTACATTAGGTAACCAGGTTTATCTTATCCTAAGGGAATAGACCCTTCTATAAAATAGAATCACTCTGCGTTTAGCCACGCGAGGCTATTGGCGTTAAGGGATTACGACAAGATTACGCTAGATATAGCGCCCAGTACATCCCAAGCCTGGTCGGTGATATAATTAGAATAGCAGGATAAACCAAAGGCTAATGGAAAAGGAAGAATAGGAAACCAAATGAGATGGGATAAAAAGAGAAATGGAAGGAAAAGGAAATAGGGAAAAGGACCAGTGGTGTAACGGGGTCGTACTCTCACACTTCCCCCCCTCAAAGCTGGGTGGTAGAAGTAACACCCTGCTTGACAAGGTAGTCATGCAGAGGACGACGGGCGTTACCCATGTCGGACTCAGGTACCCAGCTGTCCTCAGAAGGATCATAACCCTTCCAACGGATGAGAAGCTCCACGGTGCCATTCTGACGAGGCGGTGTGCAAGCACAGACTCGACCTCGTACTCGGGTTCATTCTGGACGAGGACGGGCGGTGGCGGCGGCGGTTGGCGTCCGACGAAGATCGTGTTCGGATCCCGATAGGGCTTCAGAAGCTGGACATGGAAGGCGTTGTGAATCTTCCAGGTAGCTGGCAAGCGTAATCGGAAGGTAACAGGAGTGACCTGTGCTTCAACGAGAAAAGGCCCGCAGAAGCGAGGTCGAAGTTTAGATGAGAGGTGGCTAATATCCAGGTTGCGGGTGTCAAGGAGCACCTAGTCTCCCACCGTGATGGTGTGGTCGATGCGATGGCAATCGGCCTGGCGCTTCTGTTGCTATTGAATGTCGAGGAGGCGCTTGTGGGTCCGATCCCAAAGCTGATGCATGGTTGTGATGAAATCATGCGCAGGTTGGACTGTAGCAGATGCTGTCGATTTTTGTGGTGTGAGTGGGTGGCGTCCGTAGCAGAGGAAGAACGGCGTCTGTCGCGTAGCGGCATGTGTAGCGTTGTTGTAAGCAAACTCTAGAACAGGCAGATGCAAGTCCCATTTGGAGATCTCGTCCTTGCAGGCTGCTCGAAGGAGTTGCTCGACAATCTGGTTGAGGCGCTCGGTCTGTCCGTCTGTCTGCGGATGGTAAGCGGATGACATGGCGAGTTTGGTTGCAAGGAGAGACAAAAGTTCCTTCCAGAACTTTCTGGTTAACTTGGGGTCTCGGTCGGAGATGAGTTCGGTTGGAATGCCATGCTGTGAGATGATGTATCAAACGAAGAGTTGTGTTGTTTCTTCGGTGCGTGCTGTCGTGTGTGTCGGGTTGAAGTGTCCCATTTTGGAGAATTTATCAATGACGACAAGGATGGCGTCATGACCGCTGGAGGTAGGTGGTAACCCGGTGATGAAGTCCAGGCTAACCACTTGCCATGGTTGTTCTGGGACATGAAGAGGCTGCAGTAGTCCCACCTTCTTCTGTTTGCTGCTCTTCATCCGCTGACATGTATCACACGAGGTGACGAACTTCTGAACATCTTCTGCCAAGTGGGGCCAGTAGTAGTGCTTTGCGATACCGGTCAGCGTCTTGTTGCAACCGAAGTGTACGGCGTAGAGGATGTCGTGGTATTCTTCAAGTAGTAACTGGTGCAAAGGAGGGTAATTGGGTTCCCAGATTTTCGTTGATCGTTTCCGGTACGCGATGTCGTTGTCCCACTGGAGCAGATGCCGCTTTTCTGCCAAGGGAATTTCGGGGTCGGTGGCGTACCCGTGTGTGAAGAGTCCCTTCAACAGTGGATTCATCCTTTCGAGCTGAATAGCGGCAACGTGTGCAGGCTGGCTGAGAGCGTCTGCTTTGTTTTTGTGGCCAGGCTTGTACACGATGTCATAGTGGAAGTGTGTCTCGAGGAAGTCGATCCACCGGACCTGTCGCCTGGAAAGATTGGGTTGTGTCTTCAAATATTTCAGGCTGCAGTGGTCGGTGTAGACGGTTGTTCTTTGTCCTTCGAGATAACATCTCCATGCTTTGAAGGCCATGATGATAGCCAGGGCCTCTTTGTCGTGTATCGGGTAGTTTAGTTCCGTGTAGTTTCTTACTCAGCTAGGCGATTGGTTGCAGTCCATTCCCTTGATCTTGCATTAAGACTGCTCCTACTGCCTGGTCGCTGGCGTCAGCTTCGATGACGTAGTCGCGTTCGGGATCTGGCAAGATGAGTACTGGTGCGGACGTAAGTGCTTGCTTCTGCTGCTCCACGGCTTCCTGGTGCTTCGGCTCTCATTTGTAGGGTGTGTTCTTCTTCAGCAGATTCGTGAGTGGTGCTGCGATTTTCGCATACTGTGGCACAAACCTGTTGTAGTAATTAGCGAAGCCTAGGAACTGCTGCAACTCCTTCCCGTTCTCGAGTGTCTTCCACGCACATACGGCTTCAATTTTCTTGGGGTCGACGTGAACTCCTTGAGCGCTCACCAAGTGTCCTAGGAACAGGACCTTCTCAAGGGCGAATTCGCTCTTAGACAGTTTGACATAGAATCGTTCGAGTCGAAGAATTTCGAAGACGCGTCGCAGGTGTTCGACGTGCTGCTTCATGTGGCGTGAGTAGATGAGGATGTCGTCAAGGTACACCACGACGTAGTCGTCCAAAAGTGGTCGTAGAATGTGGTTCATTTCGGCTTGGAATGTTGCCGGTGCGTTGGTGAGTCCGAACGGCATTACCAAATACTCGTACGATCCATACCGAGTTCGGAAAGCAGTTTTGTGGATAGAGTTGTCCGCCATCCATATCTGCCAGTATCCAGACCGCAGATCCAGTTTGGAAATTATCGTAGCTCCCCGAAGCTGGTCAAGCAGGTCATCGATTCGCGGTAATGGATACTTATTCTTGATGGTCCGCTTGTTAAGAGCTCGGTAGTCGATGCACATGCGCAGGCTTCCGTCCGGTTTCGGTGTGAAGAGTACTAGGGCACCGTATGGTGAAGTGGATGATCGGATGAGTCCTTTGGCTAGGAGATACTCGATCTGTTTTTTCATGTTGGTCAGCTCCATAGGGCTGAGCCGATATGGTGCTCGGAAGGTCGGCTTCGAACCTGGTTCCTCCACGATCTCGTGTTGATGCGTTCGGTATGGCGGTAGCTCGTTCGGAAGATCGTCCGGAAGAATGTCTTGAAACTCCTTCAATAATTCCATGACCTTTCCTGGAGGTTCCGAGGTTTTTTCGCTGTCGTTCTCCGCCTCTGTTGCTATTGCCAGGAACCCGGTGTCGGTTCGCTTCACGTCCTTCTCGAACCGTGCGAGTGTCTCCACTGGGATATCTCCTGTATCATCCCAGTTGGGTAGCTGTACTCTCCGTCCATTGTTGTAGATACTTGCGGTGCGATTCACCCAGTTGATCTCGAGGTTGAATCTTTTTAGGAAGTCTCGCCCGAAGATCAAGTCAAGCCCTTTGATGTTGGTGATGGGGAGTGCAGGTCTCCAGCGCAGTGGTCTGATTTGTAGGTGTAACACTGCTTTGCCGCTGTTGCGTGCCTGATACTTTGCGCGTGCGGCTTTCATTTTGTTGCAGTCGAAGATTCGATGACCCGGCACCCCGCAAAAATCACACGTGTAGTTGGTGTTTTTCGGACGTGGCCGCCCCTCGAATCTGTCGACTTCCATCGGGTCGGCGAACGTGGGGTGAGCCGAGCGGTCGCCCTGTCGCGTACTGCCGACGTGCGTCCGTCGTGTTCCGGCGTTGACCATGTCGAAGCGCTCCGCTGCCTAAATGACGTCACTGTAGTTCGCGTAGTTTGACGCTACTACCTGTCGTTTGATTCGGTCTTCAGCCCGGCGAGGTATGACTGTACTTTTTCCCCTTCTGTCAGATCGGGAATTCCGTTATAAAATTCCTCCATCTGCTGCGTGTACTGCGCTACACTCCCGAACTGTCGATGGCGATGATTTTTTTCCCGGGCAAGGAAACCGGAATTTATCGGCTCGAAGCGTTTCAGCACGTCGGCGCGGAACTGCTGCCACGTGGCTTCAGCTTGGATGAAGGTACTGTTGCCGCCAATCCACTCGATTGCCGGCCCTCGCATCAGTGTCGCCGCGAGTCGTACACGTTGACCGTCCCAGACTGGCGAGCTCCATCCGACGGCTGCGAAGTAGATCTCCATCCCGGCGATCCATCTGCGGGCGTCGGAGTTTCGATCGCTCGGATCGAACGGCTCAGGTGGGCGCGGTTTCGGAGCCTCAAGAAACTACTGCGACTGCTGCGTCGTTGCCGTTGTCGAGTCGTGCTGCGCTCCGGCGAGTCGAGTTACTCGCTCGAACTCGTTTCGCCACGCTTCGCGATCCGCTCGCATTTCCTTCTGAAGGGCTGCGATGTGCGCGAAGAGCTGCTGGGTAACCTCGGCGTTGTCGAAGGTGACCATCCTGTTCAAAACACGCACGGAGGGGGTAATTCAAAAAACGCGGAGCTGGTGCTTACCAGAATCGGCGTCGAATTGGTCGCCCCCGGCGGTTTTTCGAGGAAGGTTTTCCCGCTGCTGCTGCTTTGTTGAGCGCGGCCGAGTGAGAAAAGCTCTGATTACCAAGTGTCACAGGATCGAATGTGTCGAGGAAAGGTTCCACTATCGATCAGTACAAGGCGCTTTATACTTCCAGAGTACATCAGGTAACCAGGTTTATCTTATCCGTGGGGAATAGACCCTTATAGAAAATAGAATCACTATGCGTATAGCCACGCGAGGATTACGCTATATAGAGCGCCCAGTACATCACAAGCCTGGTCGATGATATAATTAGAATAGCAGGATAAACCAAAGGCTAATGGAAAAGGAAGAATAGGAAACCAAATGAGATGGGATAAAAAGAGAAATGGAAGGAAAAGGAAATAGGGAAAAGGACCAGTGGTGTAACGGGGTCGTACTCTCACATGTGGGCTGTGCAGAGGAGAACTGAAGACCGAACCTCTGAAGGCCTGGCTCACCAAGTGTGACTGTGTGAGAGTGATGGTGCACGCTTCTCTGTCCTCAGAGATCTGTAGGCCAAGGTAGTGGCGCAGCTCTCCTAGGTCAGTGCAAGTGTGTCTCCTTAGTAGCTCAGCCTTCACGGAGGCGAGCACGTCTCTGTCTGCAGTAGCGAAGACCCGCTCGACTACGTAAACAAGGATGTAGAACGGGGTCTAGCTTGACAAACGAATAGCGAAGGGTCTGCCGAGGATGGGAAGAACTGCAGGTTAGCTAACGCAGGGCGTAGCATGTTGTGCCACTCGTAGGGCACCTTCCCCATGCCATAAACCGGGCGCCAAAAGAGCCACTGGGTCCCAGGGGCGAAGGTGCAGGTGAAGCCTAGCGGACGGCAAAGGTAGACCTGCTCGTGCAAACTGCCCTGGAGAAACGCTATAGAGGAATCGAGGGAGTGCAGCTCGTAGTCATGCTGTGCAGCTACGTGTAGAAGTGCCCAAAGAGTGGTCATCTTCGGGGTCGGGGCGAAGGTTTGAAAGAAGTCAAGACCCTCGCGCTGACTGAAGCCTCTTGCAACGTAGCGCGCCTTGAACACCGGCGGCTCTCTAGGAGGGAGCTTCACCTTGAAGAGCCACCAGCCATCGACAATGTTCACCTTACATGGGGGAAGTGCATCTACGTAGGTGCCGGTGTATCACCAAGATGCCATCGCTGCGTCCATGGCAGCTATCCACTGAGAGGCCCGTGATCCCGAGGTCGCCTCAGCTTAAGTGCGAGGGGTCGGAATGTCAAAGGCGTCTGGGTCACCCTCAGGGACTAGCAGTATGGACCAGAGATGAGGAGCGGCCTCGGACAAGAAAGCGAGCTCGTAGTGCTGGTCCTCCAGGATGTCACTCCCAAGGGCAGGACCAGCACCAGCGGACGGAGGACGGGCAGGATCTAAGACCAGAGCGGTGGTGTAGTCAAGGCGGCGGATAGAGGCGAAGTCAGTGATGGCAGCGACAAGAGCAGAGAGACTAGAGAGAGGAACAGACGGGTCAGTAATGAGGGAGGCAAAGACATGGAAACAAGAGGACTGTTGGCACGAAAGAAGTCTGACAGAAGAGGCGGGGACGACAACAAGCGATGGCAGAGGAGGCGACGCATCAGTCGCAGCAGTTTCTCGAGGCTCCGAAACCGCGCCCACCTGAGCCGTTCGATCCGAGCGATCAAAACTCCGACGCCCGCAGATGGATCGCCAGGATGGAGATCTACTTCGCAGCCGTCGGATGGAGCTCGCCAGTCTGGGACGGTCAACGTGTACGACTCGCGACAACACTGATGCGAGGGGCGGCACTCGAGCAGATTGGCGGCAACAGCACTTTTCTCCACGTGGCAGCAGTTCCGCGCCGACCTGCTGAAACGCTTCGAGCCGATAAATTCCAGCTTCCTTGCCCGGGAAAAAATTCATCGACACCGACAGTTCGGTAGTGTAGCGCAGTACACGCAGCAGATTGAAGAATTTTATAACCGAATTCCCGACCTGACCGAAGGGGAAAAAGTACAGTCGTACCTCGCCGGTCTGAAGACCGAAGTCAAACGACAAGTGGCAGCATCAAACTACGCGAGCTACAGTGACGTCGTATTGGCCGCGGAGCGCTTCGACATGGTCAACGCCGGAACACGACGGACGCACGTCGGCAGTACGCGACAGGGCGACCGCTCGGCTCACCCCACGTTCGCCGACCCGATGGAAGTCGACAGATTCGAGGGGCGGCCACGTCCGAAAAACACCAACTACACGTGTGATTTTTGCGGGGTGCCGGGTCATCGAATCTTCGACTGCAACAGAATGAAAACCGCACGCGCTGAGTATTGGGCACGCAACAGTGGCGGAATTCCTTCGGCCAATCAGAAGACAAAAAACGGGAGTCGCCAGTGATTGCGGATCTAGCTGGCGAAAATGAAAAAGATCCGAAAGCAGCCGCGGGATGCCGGAAAAATCAACTTCGACGAAGCTGATTCGACGCCAAAAGGAGAAAATGATGGGGGGAAAATCTCCACCCCACGACCAGTCTTCTCCAGGGAAAATCGCAGAGGAAAAATCTAACTCCGCGAAAAAGGACTCTGCCAAGACGGGGAAACTCCTAGAAGACCCAAGAAATGATAAGGATTCCATAAAGCAATCCTATAAAGATGCTTTAATGAAAACTTATGATTCTCGAGGGGCTAGAGCCTTGGAGCAAATTCGGGAAGGACTCCAAAAGAAGCAGACAGCTGTGAAGATTATACTGGTACCGGACAACTTGGGGAAAAAAATAAGGAGTGTGGAAAGAAGCCGACCTTTCCACGGAGTCAACTTCCTCTCCCGACACCAGCCCACAAAGACTACCCATTCCCCAGGGAAGATGCCAGTGGAGCTGAAGCAACTCAAGAGGAAGCTGGGGGTCTACAAGAAGCTGCACATACCCCGAACTCCTCCTCTGGATGCATCCAGTTCTTCGACATCAATGACGCGCACAGTCGTCAAGGAAACTCCGGGCCCTGGAGAAGAGCCGTTCTCCAAGCAGCCTCGGCCAGCTGCCAGCTCAGGAGTAGATAGCAACACAAAGGTGTGTACGGAATATTGGGATGTACCCTATGACCCAATCAATGAAACCATCTTTGGGTACTCCGAGCAACGCCTGCCCCTCGTGCTCGAGGTCATCTGCAAAGGACGACGCCTCCAAGCACTCGTGGACAGTGGAGCATCGCACACCGTCTGCGACAAGGCAGCAATCCACCGACTTCGGGAAGAGTACAAGCCTTCAGGATTCTCTGCAATGATGGTGGACGGCAGCAAGTTACCAGTACAGAGCGAAGCAGTGCTACACCTACAATTTGGACCACTGCGCTGGAGACCTGCACTCCCCATCACCAACATCAAAGGGCTTGACTTGATCTTCGGGCGAGACTTCCTAAAATGATTCAACCCCGAGATCAACTGGGTGAACCACACCGCAAGCATCTACAACAATGGAAGGAGAGTCCAGCTACCCAACTGGGACGATACAGGAGATATCCCACTGGAGACACGCACGATTCGAGAAGGACGTGAAGCGAACCGACACCGGGTTCCTGGCGATAGCAACAGAGGTGGAGAACGACGGAGAGAAGACCTCGGAACCTCTGGAAAAAATCAAGGAATTGCTGAGGAAGTTCCAAGACATTCTTTCTGAGGATCTTCCGAACGAGCTACCGCCATACCGAACGCATCAACACGAGATCGTGGAGGAACCGGGTTCGAAGCCGACCTTCCGAGCACCATATCGGCTCAGCACTACGGAACTGACCGACATGAAAAAACAGATCGAGTATCTCTTCGCCAAAGGACTCATCCGACCATCCACTTCGCCATACGGTGCCCCAGTGCTCTTCACACCGAAACCGGACAGAAGCCTGCGCATGTGCATCGACTACCGAGCTCTTAACAAGCAGACCATCAAGAATAAGTATCCGTTACCACGAATCGATGACCTGCTTGACCAGCTTCGGGGAGCTACGATAATTTCCAAATTGGATCTGCGGTCCGGATACTGGCAGATACGCATGGCGGACAACTCTATCCACAAAACTGCTTTCCGAACTCGGTATGGATCGTACGAGTATTTGGTAATGCCATTCGGACTCACCAACGCACCGGCAACATTCCAAGCCGAAATGAACCACATTCTACGACCACTTTTGGACGAGTGCGTGGTGGTGTACCTGGACGACATCCTCATCTACTCGCGCGACATGAAGCAGCACGTCGAAAACCTGCGACACGTCTTCGAAATTCTTCGATGAGAACGATTCTACGTCAAACTGTCCAAGAGCGAATTCGCCCTTGAGAAGGTCCTGTTCCTAGGACACATGGTGAGCGCTCAAGGAGTTCACGTCGACCCCAAGAAAATCGAAGCCGTACGTACGTGGAAGACACCCGAGAACGTGAAGGAGTTGCAGCAGTTCCAAGGCTTGGCAAATTACTACAACAGGTTTGTGCCACAGTTTGCGAAACTCGCAGCACCACTCACGAATCTGCTGAAGAAGAACACGCCCTACAAATGGGAGTCGAAGCACCAGGAAGCTATGGAGCAGCTGAAGCAAGCACTTACGTCCGCACCCGTACTGATTTTGCCAGACCCCGAACGCGACTACGTCATCGAAGCTGACGCCAGTGACCAGGCAGTGGGGGCAGTCTTGATGCAAGACCAAGGAAATGGACTGCAACCAATCGCCTACCTCTGCAAGAAACTGCATGGGGCAAAACTAAACTACCCGATACACGACAAAGAGGCCCTTGCCATCGTCATCGCCTTCATAGCGTGGAGATGTTTTCTCGAAGGACGAAGAACAACCGTCTACACCGACCACTGCAGCCTGAAATATTTGAAGACACAACCCAATCTTTCCAGGCGGCAGGTCCGGTGGATCGACTTCCTCGAGACACACTTCCACTACGACATCGTGTACAAGCCCGGCCACAAAAACAAAGCAGATGCCCTCAGCCGGCCTGCACACGTTGCCGCTATTCAGATCGAAGGGATGAATCCACTCCTCAAGGGACTCTTCACACACGGGTACGCCATCGACCCCAAAATTCCCTTGGCGGAAAAACGACATCTGCTACTGTGGAACAACGACATCGCGTACCGGAAAGGATCAACGAAGATCTAGGTACCCAATTACCCTCCATTGCGCCAGTTACTACTCGAAGAATACCAGGACGTCCTCTATGCCGGACACTTCGGTAGCAACAAGACGCTGACCGGTATTGCAAAACACTATTACTGGCCCCACTTGGCAGAAGATGTCCAGATATTCGTCACCTCGTGTGATACATGTCAGCGGATGAAGAGCAGCAAGCAGAAGAAAGCGGGCCACTACTGCAGCCTCTTCCTGTCCCAGAACAGCCATGGCAAGTGGTTACCCTGGACTTTATCATCGGGTCACTGCCTACCTCCAGCGGTCATGACGCAATCCTTGTCGTCATCGACAAGTTCTCCAAAATGGGACACTTCATCCCGACACACACGACAGCACGCACCGAGGAGACAGCACAACTATTCGTTCGCTACATCATCTCACAGCATGGCATTCCAACCACACTCATCTCCGACCGAGATCCCAAGTTCACCAGCAAGTTCTAGAAAGAACTCATGTCTCTGCTCGGGACCAAACTCGCCATGTCATCCGCTTACCATCCGCAGACAGACGGACAGACCGAGCGCCTCAACCAGATTGTAGAGCAACTCCTCCGCGCAGCCTGCAAGGACGACATCTCCAAATGGGACTTGCATCTGCCTACAACAATGCCACTCACGCCGCTACGGGTCAGACGCCGTTCTTCCTCTGTTACGGACGCCACCCACTTACACCACAGAAACCGACGCCATTAGCAACAGTCCAACCGGCACACGATTTTATCACAACCATACATCAGCTTTGGGATCGGACCCACAAGCGCCTCATCGACATTCAACAGCAACAGAAGCGCCAGGCCGATCGCCATCGCAACGACCACACCATCACCGTGGGAGACCAGGTGCTCCTTGACACCCGCAACCTTGACATCAGCCATCTCCCATCTAAACTTCGACCTCGCTTCTGCGGGCCTTTTCTCGTTGAAGCACATGTCACTCCTGTTACCTTCCGCTTACGCCTGCCAGCTACCTGGAAGACTCACAACGCCTTCCATGTCCAACTTTTGAAGCCCTATCGGGATCCAAACACGATCTTCGTCGGACGCCAACCGCCACCGCCGCCGCCCGTCCTCGTCCAGAATGAACCCGAGTACGAGGTCGAGTCTGTGCTTGCACACTGCCGTCGTCGGAATGGCACCGTGGAGCTTCTCATCCGTTGGAAGGGTTATGATCCTTCTGAGGATAGCTGGGTACCTGAGTCCGACATGGGTAACGCCCGTCGTCCTCTGCATGACTACCTTGTCAAGCAAGGTGTTACTTCTACCACCCAGCTTTGAGGGGGGGAAGTGTGAGAGTACGACCCCGTTGCACCACTGGTCCCTTTCCCTATTTTCTTTCCATTCCATTTCTCTTTTTATCTCATCTCATTTGGTTTCCTATTCCTCTTTTTCCATTAACCTTTGGTTTATCCTGCTATTATAATTATATCACCGACCAGGCTTGGGATGTACTGGTGCGCTATATCTAGTGTAATCTTGCCGTAATCCCTTAAAGCCAATAGCCTCGCGTGGCTATATGCAGGGTGATTCTATATTCTAGGAGGGTCTATTCCCTTGGGATAAGATATACCTGGTTACCTGATGTACTTTGGAAGTATAAAAGCGCCTTGTACTGATCGATAGTGCAATCTTTCCTCGAGTCATTCGATCCTGTGACACCTAGGCTGTGCGTCTTGCTTGGCGTGGTGCCGGAGAACCTCTTCAATTTTGATGAAACTTGCGTCTACTACAGCCTCCTGTCCGACCACACGTTCTACATCGACCCCACCCCGGGCAAGGAGGGTTGCAAGAACCGGCTCACTGACACGCTACTATGAATGCGGACGGCTCGAAGCTTTTCAAGCCGCTCATCATTCACAAGTTCAAGCGGCCCAGGTGCTTTGCAAAGCAAAAGTTCGACCCGGCCAAGTACTGCTACTGGCGCGCGAACAGCTCCGGATGGATGACGGCAGAGGTAAGCGCAGCACTCACCGTCGCTCAATGCTCCTCGTTTGCGGATTTTGTGCAATGGGCAATGCGGCGTGCTACAGAAATGCTAATAAATGCTGCGTACCCATCCATCCCATACGCCGTGCGTAGGTGTTAATGGCCTTCTTCGAGCACATCAACGCGTGCTGCATGGCGGGAGGGCGCCACATCGTCGTGATGCTAAACAACGCGTCGAGTCACCTGCTCCAGTCCCCTCTCGCCACTCAGCCGACATCTGTGGATTTCGGACGCGCGCTCTCTCACACGTGTACCTGCCGCCGAACACAACCCCATTTACTCGGCCCCTGGACCAAGGCCTCATCGCCGCTCTGAAGGCATGTTACAAGGAGGAGCTGCTTCAAGCCGTGCTCACCCAGTGGCAGATCCCAGGCGCCACAGTCGTCGTCATTCTAAAGTGGAAGCCCGAGTTGTGGCAAGTGGTCACATGGGTGTCGGATTCGTGCCTTGGCATCGATACCGCGACCATCCAAAAGTGCTTCTGGAGGACGCGCATGCTGCCCCCCAGCTGACACCCGCTGCTACCAATCCTCAGCGCCACTCTTGAAAAGCAGGAGCCCCGCATCAAGGATGAGAACGAGCCGGTGCAACAGATCATGAGCACCCTGCCCTTCGGCCCGGGTAACATGATCTCCACCGCTTGCTATGTCACCGCTTAGCGTGACGACGAGACGAGCGAGCTGAGTGGTGTGGATCCGCTCGAGTTGGAGCCGTTGGGCTCGGCCCAACGGGATGCGTGGTGGGCGAACGCGCCACCCCCCCCCCTCCCCCCCGGCTCCGAACGACTCGACATGGAACCGGCGCCATGTGTCGCGCATGGCGACAGAAATGCTAATCGGCTACGCCAAGTCCATTGGCTTGGCGCCGGGCGATCTCCGAGTGCTGTTCAACATCCGCGAACCGGCGGTTATCGATTGCCTGGAGTGCGCTCCCCCCCGCCTGGTCTCTAACCTTGCGCTCAGCGTAGTAGAGGAGTACTGCAATCACGTCCGGAGGGCGACTGCGGTTATGGCCGGATATCCCGACGAGGGCGAATGGATGACTTTTGGCGCGCAGCCCGCTACCTACCACGGGTACTAGGCTATTAATTTTGCGGAGCGGGGATTGCGGGATGTACTTTCATGGCGGCAAGTTTCGGCGTTGTGCGCTTATGCTCTGCGAGGGGTTTACAACATGGTGTCTGAAAGAGAGGATGTGGAGGATCACGAAGCCTTGTGCTCTGCCTACGGATTCTGAGGTGTGGGGTGTGTTGTGTTGTGTGGATGGGGTTTGAGTCGATGATCATAAGCATGGTTTCTAGCCTGAGTCAACTCTCGAGTCTTGGTTTATGTCGAGTTCTGTCTCTGTCGAATCAATGCTCCTTGTTGCTGGTTTACTCTCCTCATGCTTGTGAAATGCGAAATCAATTTTAGACCGGCTCTTGAAACGCGGAAATGAAACACATGTGGACATGCTTGCGACGTGACGACCTTTACTCAGTCGCTGCATACGCCAGTCAAGCCGCCCATGCACAAAACACCAGAAACAACGCCCCATTTCCTGGGGAAACCTCATAGTCCACGTTGCCCCTGCGGTACGGCCAATATTCGTTTAAAAGGAAATCTGCCGCGTTTCCCCCCGGGTGATATGGGAATATGATATGTATTGTCAATTTTCTCCAAAAACAAACGAAAACGCCCTACCCAAAACATTTGACAACGACTTCTCGGGTGTACCTACAAACTAGCCTGTCCCAAGAGTACACCTCTAAGGAATTAGCAATTCCTTTCTGAGGCTTGCTACAGGGCGTACGACTCGAACAGTCCCGAACCATCGCCTGGGTTCCAGACCTTTCAGTTCGAGTCTCCTGGGCCTTTCCGGACCTCGCTACGAGACATCGAGGCCCTTCGATACTTTTCCCGAACCTTCAGATCCTACGTCCAGGATCACCCTAGGCTTTCTATATATTGAATTGTCTTTCATTTTATTGCCATTCACTCGTTCACAATTTCGCCATTGCCCTCCGCGCTATTCGGCAGTCCCATTCATAACAACGCCGAACAGATGCTGTAACAAGACACAACCAGAAGCGATTTTTGTTCAGAATATAACGGGGGCGTATTATTTGAGTGCCTTTGCATGCACGTCCCGTATCGGGTCAAGGAACACGCGAGGCGTTGGGCCACTGCTGTGGGCTATTGGGCAACGGTTGGGGGTGGGGTGGGCGGGCCTGCACAATGGCTGGGAGTACTGCCCGCGTGTCAGCCCCGTGTTACAGCCCGTGTCAGCAAGTTTCCCAGATGGTCCGCATTCCAGCTTGCTGCATTCACCAAGGCGAGCCCAAGTCAACCTGTTTGGTGGACCACCAGAGCGGCCAGCAAAAATCACCGAACCAGTTGAGCAATATGACCCAACCAGTCAAACCACCAGCTAGCCCAATCATAACAAACCAAACCTAACCCAATCAAACCCAAACCAAGAGCCATACATAGAACCACCAATCACTGGTTTCTTCTGATCGCCTGTTGGCCAGGCAACCTGGCAGGCTTGCTGCTGCTTTGTTCACCTCACCTCACCACACCACACCAGTCACCCAAACCGCTGACCAGGCCACATCCGCACAACGACACATCGACGCACAGCGGACACTTTTCGTTCCACATTTTTGCATCTCATTTCTCTCCAGAGCGTTTGCACATCTTTATAATCAGCCGCATTAGTCTCTTCCTTTCCTACCACCCACCGAAACACGACAGAACCCGTCGATCTTCTCCAGATTACATTCGCTTCCCTTCCTGCCATGGCGCCTAACCCACGCGATGTTGCCAGTGCCCGCCGACGCGGCTCAGCGTTCTTGGCGCTCGTCCTCGCGGCCACCTGCCTCGTGCCGTCGTCGAGAGCTCAGGGGCCGGATGAGGGGCCGCCGCCGCCCGCTCCTGTTCCATTGGTCCCGGCGCAAGGTACGCTCGACGAAAAAAGATGCGAAAGATGTATTCCGTCCGTCGCTCAAAGGCAGAGTGTGGTCTTTCGTATGAACGCACAAGAGAAGAATCATGAGGGGGTGGGGTGGAAGTTATTTTCAACATTTTGCAATCGAGACAAGGTCTATTCGCATCTTCTGGTGCAACATTTCTTTTTTCTTTTTTCCCGGTCAGTCGCCTCGGATCCCCCTCGCTTCCATCGTGCGTCACACTGTCTTCAGCACGTTTAGTGCGTATGGCTAGGCCTTACGCCGGTGGCAGGCGGTAAGGTACGCCGCGCCCACGGACTGCCGGCCTGAAGGATGGACAAACGCTGTATTTACGGGGCAAGGCAAAGAGCATGCGCGACACGCGTGTGTGACAAGCATGTGCGACAAGCATGTGCGACTACCACATGCGAGTGGGCCAAAGTCCCTTTTCCAGTCGTCTCCTCTAAAGACCGGGTCAAAACTCACGAGTACGAGCCACGCCAACAAATGGGTTCTGCCAGATGATGGTAGGGTAGTAGCATTGCGGTCTGCTATAGTCGTGCCAAACCGCCCCGTGCTCCCAACCTCGCGGGCCGTGCCGGGCTCCTTGTGTGCTATCGGATTGAGCGCGCGTTGCGGGGACTCGGGAACCCGTCGCGCCGCGCCATGGCATGACATGGGCTGGGCTGTATCCTTGTGGGTGCGCGCGCGGGGTGCCGTTGGGGCATGGCTGGCTTGCTCTCCATGGGGAGGTGGGGGGGTGGTAGCCGGGAGTGGCCAGGGAGGGACGTGCCGGAAGTGGCCGATGCTGAATGCCATCTCTCTCCCCCACCTCTTCCTTCCATTCCCTTCTCCCTCTCCTCCTCCCTTCTCCTCCCCATCCCCTTCTCTCCCCTTCTCTCCCCTTCCCTCCCCCACCTCCCCTTCCCTCCCCTCATCTCTCTCTCCCGCTCTCCCCGTCCCCCTTAATACCCCCTTTCCAACCGCGCTGCTCTCTCTCTCTCTTCCCCCCGAGGGAACACCACTTGGTGGTAGTTTTAGCCATACGTGGCAGCGGGCTTGTCAAACACTTATCGTTTGGTAGAGATAAATTCTTGCTCTGAAAACTCTCTTGAATTCGTAGGGCATAAAGTGATGGTAACTAGGATCGGCAGGTGGCTGCCTTCATCAGACCATACAAAAAGAGCAAATGAGCAAGGCTAAATAGGCAGGAGCTCGCGATTATCCCAAGGCCAAAATGCGGCTCGAGGGAATTCTTGGAGTCCGAAACCTAGGCTAGAAAAAATAGAATAAGTGTAGCTACACCTAACATTTTCTAGCTGAAACTAAAAAGTCCCCTGTACGCTTTGGAAGCTTCCACGCGATAATAGCACGCCGATCTTCGAATGTCTCGTGTGACAATATCCGTAGGTGATTTTTGAGTCGACTAAAAAATAATGCCCCCTTTCCAACCGCGCTGCTCTCTCTCTCTCTATCTTTCCCCCCCCCCCCCTTCCCCCCCCCCCTTTTCCCCCCTACCAATCCCCACCGCCTTCCCTCCGCACGTCCCGCCCGCCTCGTCGCCGCCAGCCAAGATACTGCAGGCGATATCCAAGGCGCTGAGCATCAAGCCGCCCATCCCTGGGTGGACCGACAAGGCGCCCATGTGCGCGCCGCCGCCCGGCGGCTTTCCTGACACAGCCCTGCGCATCTTCTGCGACCCAGCTGGGAAGATCGTCATGCTGTCAGTGCCGCCACGCCGCCTCTCCTCCTCGCTTGCTCATCCGTCCCTTCACAACCCACTCATCATACTCTCCCGAAACCTCCTCATCAATCCCTCCACAACCCACTCATCAAACATTCACAACCCAATCATCAAACCCTCCTGAAACCCACTCATGCATCCCTCCACTCCGCCACTCGCACATTCCCATCCCAACAACGCATGCTTCCTAGCAGTCCTTTGAGGCGCCAGGCCCCATAACAGCTTCCCTCCCTCTCTCTCTTCGCCCTCATTCCTCTCCCGCTCTTTCTCCCTCCCTCCCCATCCGCCCGTCACTGCATGTGTGCGTGTGTGTGTGTGTGTGTGTGTGTGCGTGTCTGTGTCCGGGTGTGCATGCGTGTGTGCGTGCATGTGCGCATGCGCGTGTGCGAAGGAGTGTGTGCGTGCGTGCGTGTGTGCATGTATGTGTGTGTGTGTGTGCATACGTGCGTGCGTGCGTTTGTGTGTGCGCGCATGTGAGTATGTGTGTGCATGTGTGTGTGTGTGTGTGTGTGTGTGTGTGTGTGTGTGTGCGTGTGCACGCGTGCGTGCGTGCGTGCGTGCATGTGTGTGTGTTTGCGTGCATGCATGTGTGTGCGTGCATGTGCGTCTGTGTGTGTGCATGTGTGTGTGCGTGTGTGTGGGGGCGTGTGTGTGTGCATGCGTGCATGCGTGTGTGTGTGTGCGCGCTGCAGTGATCTGCAGGACTATAAGCTCTCAGGGCCCATCCCCACGGAAATCAGCGCCATCACCAGTCTTCAGCAACTGTCAGCCCGCCTGCTCTGCCCCCCTGCTGCCTCGCATCCTTCTCTTCTCCTTCCTGCCCTCCTGCCTCCTCGCCTCGCAAACACAGCCTGCGTCGTGCTAGCTTTCACAATCCTCTTGTTTTTCCCTTTTGCTCTTGTCGGTCGGCCTCGTGTTAGTCCCTCTTTCATCTCCAAATCGGCTCTCGTATCTCAGTCCCTCGCTTTCATGTGTTCCGTGTCGTGGCTGTGGATGGATAGGAGTCATTTATTAGAGTTCTAAGAAATGGCTGCAGATAGAGGAAGCCCCTGGCGCTTTAGGCAGGAGAGGTGGGACTGGGCCAGTGGCACGCGTCCCGTCTCCCACAACGCTTACACGACCCCCTCCCTCCCTCCTTCCCTCCCTTTTGCCCTGTTTATGCATGCCCCCTGTACACGTGCATGCTTGCGTGCGTGCGTGCATGTGTGTGTGTATGTGTGTGTGTGTGTGTGTGTGTGTGTGTGTGTGTGTGTGTGTGTGTGTGTGAGCGTGCACGCACGCGAGTGCATTTCTTTGGGTGTGTGCATGTGTTTGTGTACATGTGCACCTGTGGTGCACGTGTGCGCGTGTGGTGCACGGGTGCATTTCTATGGTGTGTGCGTGTGCGCCTGTGGTGCGCTTGTGGTGCGCTGACGAGGCAATCACCACCATCAGCTTTCTGAGCACCAACAACTTCACTGGCAGCATCCCCCCCTCCTTCTCCCAGCTCACCAACCTCAGCGTCCTGTGAGCCAACCACACACCTCCCTCACTCTCCCCTTCCCTCCCTCAGGCTCTCCTCTTACACACCACATCCTCATCTCTTCTCCATCCACGTCTCCTCTCCGCTCGTCCTATCCCCCATACAAGCATCGCCATCTCTCAACCACTTGTGCAATTCCCTAAAGCCCTCTCTACTTTTCACTCCTCTCCTCACCCCTTGCTCACCCATTCCACACACATGACCCCCAAATTCTGCCTCTTTTTTTCCCCATACTCCTCCCCTCTCCCTCACTCCCCCTGCCCCCCCCCTCCTCCTTTCCCCCACCCCCCAGGGCAGCAGCGGGCAACAAGCTCTCTGGTGACGTGGCGCTCTCCATCTCCGATGGCCTCATTAAGAAGCTGCCGCATCTCGCCGCCCTGTGAGTGGGGCAGGGCACAGCACAGCACAGCCCAGCACAGCACAGCGCAGCGCAGCACAGCACAGCACAGCACAGCGCAGCAAAGCACAGCGCAGCGCAGCACAGCACAGCACAGCACAGCACAGCACAGCTCAGCTCAGCGCAGCACAGCGCAGCGCAGAGCAGCGTAGCACAGCACAGCGCAGCGCAGCACAGCACAGCACAGCATCGCACGTCAAGGCACCCATTTCCGCGCACCCCCCTCTGAAGAGGAGCACCCAAGGGGCTTGCAGGAACTGTGCTGCCTCAGTTTGCTTGCCTTTTGAGTCGACTCAATAGCTGCCTCATTCTGTGTGCCTCAATTTGCCTGCCTCATTTGGCCGTGCTTTAAGTTGTCCTTGCCAATAGGCGGCAGGTTTTGTGACAAGGTTTAGGTGTACAACATTTAGCTGCCTGCCTGTTTCCCTCGCTCACTCCTCCTTGCCTCCCTCTTTTCCTCCTCCTCCTCCTCCTCCTCCTCCGCGTCCCCCCAATCCTCTTATCCGTCTCTGTCCACCCTTCCTCCATCTCCCCCCACCTTCTCCCAACAGCGATATCAGCAGCAACGGCTTCACTGGCAGCATTCCTCCCAGCCTCAGCTCGCTCACTGCCCTCACACAGCTGTACGCGTGCCATGCCATGCCATGCCATGCGGTCACTACATGCCATCATGCGATGCAGTCAGTGTCATGCAACAATTTCACGTTGTTCTGTTTCCACCACAACACCCTGTCCGGCCTCAACCCTAAACGCTCATCTCACGTGCTGCTATCGTCTATGCTCACCATCGCACTCCCCATGAGGCACGACACTTCTGTTCCATTTCATTCTGTGCTGGCATGGGGATGTCATCGTGGCACTTCTGGCATGCCATGGCATGGCATGGCATGCCATGGCATGACTCATATGGCATGGCAGGTGGCTGGCCCACAACCAGTTGTCTGGGCCCATTCCAGACTCCCTCGGCAAGCTCTTGCAGCTCCGGTCTCTGTAAGCCCTGGTCTCTTCTCTTCTCTCCTCTCCTCTCCTCTCCTCTCCTCTCCCCTCCTCTCCTCTCCTCTCCCCTCCTCTCCCCTCCTCTCCTCTCCCCTCCTCCCATCTCTCCTCTCCTCTCCTCTCCCTGTTGGACCCCTCTTTCCACCAACCTCCATGTCCCTCTGGGTGTGTTTTGACTTGCCCCTTCTGTTCTGGCTCCTAATGCTACGTTTACTGCCACTGTTATAGCTACAGCAAACGTTACCATTAATATCGTCCCTTTTTTTGTTCTTTTTTCTTTTCTCGACAATCGTTTTGGCAAGTTCTTTTTGAAATGTTTCCCTCTCGCTGCGCCTGGGCATGGCATGCCTTGGAATGTTTCGCTCGCACTACTCCCTGGCACGGCCCGGCCATGTTGTTGAACAGAACAGACGCCACGTTGCATGCATCCCTGCCAGCCACCCAGCTGCCACTACCGCCTTGTAGCTTCCCTCACACCGCGTGGTTCTGACTGGGCACTGGATACTGGGTACTGTTCTGTCTCTTCCGTCTCCGTTCTGTTTCACTGGTCGTTCTCACCGGTTGGTCTCACCGTTTTGCTCTCCGTTCTGTTCACTGCAAGACGAAGCACCTGCAGCGTTTCCCACCCCCACCCACCTGCTACTGCCACACCATTTGCCCTTCCACCCCCACCCTCTCCCGTGCGTGTGTGCGTGTGTGCGAGCAGCATGCTGAATGGCAACAAGCTCAACGGCTCCATCCCTGCCACGCTGGGCGCTCTCACCAACCTCAGAGATCTGTGAGAGCAATGGGGAAGGGTGAGTGGCGTGGGGAGGGGTGAGTGGCGTGGTGAGAGAGGGCAGTGGAGTGGGAGTGGGGTGAGTGGAACGAGGGAGGGGAGAGCAGAGTGGAAGAGGTTAGTTGAGCGAGCGAGCAGTGTGAGGCCAGTGGCTGGGGGAGCACAGCGAGCCGGCTGGGTTGGGAGCAGAGATGCTGCTGTATGAAATGCGTGCCAATTGTTTCCTACATGAAATTAAGTCCTCCAGAATTCTTGCTCTTTTACTCTCCCTGTTCTTCTCTCGCTCTCTCTTTCACTCACTCGTGTTTGTGTCTCTGTTTGTGTGTGTGTGCGCGTGTGCATGTGCATGAACGTGTGCGTGTGTGTGTGAGTGCGTGCGTGCGTGTGTGTGTGTGCGTGCATCTCCCGCCCAAGGCAGTGAGTTGAATGACACCAGTCTGTCTGGAGTCATCCCTCCCACCCTTGGCAACCTCAGTCAGCTCGCTCAGTGGTGCGCCATGCCATGCCATGCCATGCCATGCCATGCCATGCCATGCCTTGCCTTTAAAGCCTTGTTGCACCACTCACTCCCTTGTTACCCCACGCCCCCAACCCACTCAGTGCTCTCGTCCCCCACGTCTACCGTCCACCTTCCACACTCCAACTTTCTAGTTCACAGCAACCATTCCTCATTTCGCACTTCATTCCTCCCTCCACCCCTCCCCTTCTCCTCCCCTTCTTCTCCCCTCTTCCCCTCACCCCCCCCCCCCCTCCTCCCTTTCATCCTCCTCCTGCCCCCAGGGGTGCGGACAACACTGGGCTGCAGTGCCCCGGCAACGGCAGCAGCTGTGGCGGCGTGAAGCAGCATGCGTCCACCACCTTCTGCCTTGACATCTGCCCCTCCTTCTGCACCACCTGCACACCCGCCGACTGTAAGCCTGCACACCCGCCGACTGTAAGCCTGCACACCCGCCGACTGTAAGCCTGCACACCCGCCGACTGTAAGCCTGCACACCCGCCGACTGTAAGCCTGCACACCCGCCGACTGTAAGCCTGCCCGACTGTAAGCCTGCACACCCGCCGACTGTAAGCCTGCACACCCGCCGACTGTAAGCCTGCACACCCGCCGACTGTAAGCCTGCACACCCGCCGACTGTAAGCCTGCACACCTGCCGACTGTAAGCCTGCACTAAGCCTGCACGCCCGCCAACTGTAAGCCTGCTTGCCTGCTGACTGTAAGCCTGCTTGCTGCTTTGAGCCCACATGAGGCCTCAGGCTGCTTACTACACCCTTAAAGCCCGACTGACAGGTTGCATATTGACACTGTTGAGGTAGGTGCGTCGGCAGCAGATGATTGGCTGACGAGCCATTTTGGGCGAATTTTATGGCGAAGGTTTGTGTTCACTAAGGTACCTGCTTGCGTGTGAGTGCCTCGAGGGTTGGAAATTTGGCAGGAGTGCCAAGTTTCGTGCCTCTCATTTGGCAGGGGCTCAACTCGGCAGCAGCGCCAAGTTTCGCTCCTGCCTTGAAACTTTTTTATCTGATGCTTGGCTGGCACCCCGCTTTCTACCCCCGACAAGTTTACAACTGAAATCCGTTCAGTTTCCCAAAAAAACGTGCAACAGTGGCAGTGTATTCGCACGTTTACGCCTCGAAATTGTCTAACGCGTGGGTAATTACTTAATACTCGTAGCTCTGTTTCCTGCCCTCGGGACTTACATACTGCCAAGCTTGTCGAGGGTTCAGCTTGAGCCAGCTTGGCCAACTCAGACATTTCAGCGATTGCTTCCCTGTAACAGGTGCTCAAGATGATGCATCTTGAGCTGAACTGACTTGCAACCTGCTGGTCTGGGCTTTAAAGCAAGAGGCTGAAGTTGTGAAGGCAGGGCCACCAACGTGAAGAGACCATATCACCGTGGAGTCATTTTTTAGAATTCTCCAAAATGACTCAGCTGTGACTCTTGTTGGAAAACAAAGAGGACATATCACTGTTCATACCCTGACTGGAGCGGGGGAGGCCTTTCAGATTTTGATCCCAAACCTGATTGGTTCCCGCTAATATGGGAATCGCCCAGCGGAACCTGCGACGCGCTTAAGTTGCACGACAAATGCATTGTGAGGGGTTGCAGGCCTGGGATCGAGTTGGGCCCCCAATGTGAGTCAGGTTGGGCCATGGTTCACTAATTGGCAGGTTGCACCACCCGAGATCACGCGGGAGGTGCTCTGCGCACGACACATTGCAATTTGCAAACACACATCCTGTGGCGTGGTGAGTAATGCGGGTCACTGCCGTGTCCCAAAAGAAAGCATACGCTCAACGAGTTTCAAATCGACACAAATCCCACGCCACTAGTTCAAGTCTGGCTGATGTTGATGTTGATGTTGGGGGTAACATAATAACCTCTCGTTTCAACACGTGTAGTACCAAGGACACCGAATTTGACAGTGTCCTGATGAGTGCTAGGATGTGGTAACTCTTCCTGCTTCCTCTCCAGCCGATCGCTTGTCATATCAGCCATGGCTCGCATACTTGCTTGTGAACACCATGGTCTCTCCTGCCCCTCTCTGTGCATCGCCTTGGACATGCTTCTCCAGTGGCCGCGGCTCCTCTCGTCCTGCAGCAGCCGGCCCCCACTGGGGCGACACCAGCCAACAAGACCAGCACCCGAGTGTCGCCTGCCCTGGCGTCTGCCGCATGGGCCGTGCTGGCGGCCGTGCTGCCTGTGGCACTTGTCTAGGGTACTCGTCGTAACCCATGAGTCATGAGGCACTCGTGATATTCAGTGCGCTGACAGGGTTGCTGGCAGACGTGTGAAGCTGCCGAAGGGGGGATGGTGGTGTGTACGGATCTGATGATGCAGCTGCCGGTGGTTGCTTGTGTGGCTGTGTAGTCACGTGGTTTGTGATGTGAGTCACTTTCTTGCTTTGCCTAAGCTGTGGATGCAGATGCGAAGCGACCTCAAATAGGTGTTGGGTTTAGAGCCACATGTGTGCATGCTAAGGTTGTTATTTTCAAGTGTGCTTGTAGGCTGTGTTAGCTGTTTGACATGTGTTCGTGTATTGGAATTACATTTGTGGGGAACCCAGGCCTGTCGTTATCAGGGTATTTTACCCTGATTCCCTGATTTCACAGGGTATTTTTTTGGCCAACCCTTAATTTTCAGGGTTGGGCTTTTTTTAACCCTAACCTCTTCAGGGTTGTGTGTCTGTGAACACTGAGAATTTCAGGGTTTCAGAACACAGAGTTTTCAGGGAGTAATGCGTACGAACCCTGAGTGCGACATCCATGTGGCTCACAATGCGGAAATTTAGGCGAAGTCCCCAATCTCAGAGACATTCCCCCCCCCCCCACGCAACAACCTACGAAAATTGGTGAAGTCCTCAAACATTCCCTCACACACCAAGCAACCCACAAAAATCGGCTAAGTCATGTGTCGTACAGACATCCCCCCTACACACTAACAACAACCCACAAAAATTAGCTAAGTCTATGAAAATGTAACGGTAAAGATCGATTGCGATCGTTTCGACATACTTAAACCGTTAGATGGTCACATTGATCAACGCCCAAGATCTCCCAGCCGGGGCGCTGCTAGGGCGCGAATTTTCTCCGACCGCCCTATTACCCAGCTTCCCCCCTCCAATCCACTTCGATTCCTCCCTCCCCTCCATTTTCGCTCCCCCCACTCCCCCTCCGTTTCGTTTCCCCCCTCCCCTCCATTTCGATTCCCCCATCTCCCCTCCGTTTCGCCCCTCGCATCTTGGTTTTGATTCCCTCCCCCTTTCTTCCTTGGTTTCGACTCCCCCTCCCCTCCGTTTCGATCCCCCCTTCCCCTCCGTTTCGATCCCCCCTTCCCCTCCGTTTCGATCCCCCCTTCCCCTCCGTTTCGATCCCCCCTTCCCCTACGTTTCGATCCCCCCTTCCCCTCCGTTTCGACCCCCCCTTCCCCTCCGTTTCGATCCCCCCTTCCCCTCCGTTTCGCTTCTCCCATTCCTCGACTGTATTTCGAACTTCCCCCACCCCCCAACCCCCACTTTTTCCCTCCCCGTTTCGCTTCCTCTCTTCCCCTATGTTTCCATCCTCCCCCTTCCCCTCCGTTTCGCTCTCCCCCTCCCCTCGGTTTGATTCCCTCCCCTTTTCCCCCCCATTTTTTATTCCCCCCTCGTGTTGAAGGCAACTCTGAACGCGCTCGGTGAACCCTGGGATTTTCAGGGTTCCAGATTTCTGAACCCTTACAAATCAGGATAGGCAATTGTTGAAACCTGAGCCCTCAGGGTAAACTTTTTTTTTTATTCGACAGCTCAGGGGGGGTTTTTTTGAAACGTCAGGCCTGGGGGTACCGTATGTTATCAAACGAATTAAAGCGAAAGGCTATTGTTGGGCTGAGAAAAGCCCTTAGGATGTTTCCAGAGACAAGGTGTTTGAGAAGTGCAGCGGAAGTGTTGAGTAGTTGAACCCTTGCACTAGTATAAGAGAGCAAGTGATTGACTAAAAGAAACAAGCATCCAGCAATATATAGAAAATAGGAAAGTAAAGCAGTTGTAGAATACAGTTGAAGGAACAGTTATCGAGTTGCACAGCGACTCGATTGTCGGTTCGGTTTGTCAAACACTTGTATCGCACATGTTTGTATAGACTGTATAGGGTAATCTCTTAGAGAGTACAACCCTTAGACATATATCATTGTACCATTCTTCCCTAGTCAATTCAATCATTCAGCTCTTACTCTAAGATGGTATCAGAGCATAGGTTAGAATCCCCCACCTACCGCTTCCGCCCGTACCCTAGCTAGGCCCCGCCGCGCCCCCCCCCCCCCCCCCCCTGGGCCCCGTCACGCCTCCTAGCCCCGTCGCGCCCCTCCTGGGCCCGTCGCGCCTCCTAGCCCCGTCGCGCCCCCCCCTGGGCCTCGTTGCGCCTCCTAGCCCCGTCGCGCCCCCCCCCGGGCCCCGTCGCGCCTCCTAGCCCCGTCGCGCCCCCCCCTGGGCCCCGTCGTGCCTCCTAGCCCCGTCGCGCCCCTCCTGGGCCCTGACGAGCCTCCTGGCCCCTTCGCGCCCCTCCTGGGCCCCGTCCCGCCTCCTGGCCCCGTCGCGCCCCTCCTGGACCCCGTCGCGCCTCCTGGCCCCGTCGCGCCCCTCCTAGGCCCCGTCGCGCCCTGCCTGGCCCCGTCGCGCCCTGCCTGGCCCTGCCGCGCCTGCCTGGCCCCGCCGCGTTTGCCTGGCCCCGCCGCGCCTGCCTGGCCCCGCCGTGCCTGCCTGGCCCTACCGCGCTTGCCTGGCCTCGCCGCGCTCATCCTAGCCGGCCCGGCGCCCGCCGCTACCGGCCCTCGCACCCGTTCTGCCGGCCCCTACGTGCGCACCCTACACGTCGACCTCCGGCCCCGAGCTCCCTTCCAGCTGGACTGCCGCCGATCTGCGTGCGGCCCGCTCTTCGTGCCTGCTACTGCACTGCACCCTGCCTGGTACGGTTCTTCATCATTTTTCACTGCACTGCACCGCACTGCACTGTACTGCACCGCCCTACACTGCACTGCACCGCACTGCACCGTACTGCACCGCACTACATCGCGCTGCACCGCACTGCACCTCACTGTACCGCACTGCACTGCCTCAGCTGGCCCTGCCCTCCACTATTCCTGATGGCGGCGGAGCTTCGCTAGGATGCTGAGGGCTAGCCTCTGGAGTTCGAGGCGTGGCTAGCCGACCTCCGCCACCACCTCACTGGTCAGCGGCAGGATGGCCACCCGCTCTCGGCCCACCTTGACGGTACGCTTCCTTGCCCAGACCCCCCTGCTGTGCTGCTCGCTGACCCCACCTCTGCTGAGCGCGAGTCTACTACGGCCGCTGCCCTCGCTCGCTCTGTCTGGCTTTCCCGCGACGCTGTTGCACAGCTTGCCATTAGCAATGCCCCCCCCCTGTCTGAGCGCCCTCGCTTTAGGTCTATCACCACCGCCCAGGCTTTCTTAGATGCTGTCATCCGGCGCTATTCCGCCCCCCTTGCTGCCTTGGTGGGCCGCCTGATCCTCCCTCTCCTCTTCCCTGACCTTGCGTCCTTCCCCACTGTCGCTGACCTGGCTGCCCACCTGCGCACGATAGATGAGACCTGGCGCGCTGCCTGCACTGACGCACAGCTTAGAGCCCACCAGCCGCCCCTTACCTCTACCCTCTACCTGCTTGCCACCCGCCTCCCTGACCGCCTTGCCGCTGCTCGTGACCACTTCCTTAGCGTTCACCCCGGTGACCTCACCCTCACAGACTTTGTAGACACCCTGACTGTTATTGAGACCCGCCACCGCTCTATCGCCCAGGTGAGCGGTACTGTGCCGGTCCCTATCTTTCAGGGTTGTGCCCCCGCTCAGTGCACCTTCTCCGATGGTTCTGCTGCTGTGGCTGAAGCCGCCGCTGCAGCGCAGTTCCGTTCGGGGAAGGGCCGCCGCCCCGAGGCTGGGCGCAGCGGAGGAGGTGGGAGTGCAGGTGGAGGTGGAGGAGTCGGGTCGTCTGGTGGTGGAGCGAACGAGGGGACCCTGCCCGGTCCAGCTGAGCAGCCGCCCCAGCAGCAGCAGTAGCTGCAGCAGCCGCACCAGCCGCAGCAGCCACAGCAGACGAGGCAGGCGAGTGCCCTCCCGCCCGGGTGGCCTGGCGCTGGTGGTGGTCGTGCGCGTGGTGGTGTGCCGGGTGGCGGTTCAGGAGGCGTGCGCTATCAGTACCAGATCCAGACCGGTCCTCGCCGCGGCTTTGTTTGCGGTAAGATCGGTCACGTCACTGCCCGCTGTTTTCGTCGCCTGGACGACCTGTTTCGTCAGCGCTTCGGCCCGTCGCCTGACCTCCCGGACTGGCACATGTTGCTTAGTCGTAGAGTTCAGATTTTTGACATGGACATGGATGCCATTGTTTGTGCCCTGCATGTGATGTATGCTGATGACTCTAGTGTGCTCCCCTCTTATTACTCCTTGTCGCCTAGTGTAGGTGTGCCTAGCTTAGCTTCCCCTGCTGCGTCAGGCGTAGGGGCTCCTGCTTTGTTTAGCCTTGGTGCTTCCACCATCGCCCCGTCGCCGGACGCCACTGCTTCACTTTCCTTCACCTTGGACTCTGGCGCTTCCCGGTGTTTCTTCCGCGACTCGACTACATTGACGCCGCTTCCTGCTCCTGCTGTCGTTTCTCTTGCTGACCCCTCCAGCGGTCCCGTCATCGCCCGCAGTTCCACCACCCTTCCCTGTCCGGCGGTTCCTTCGGGCTCTCTTACAGGTCTGCATATCCCCTCGTTCTCCAGGAACCTAGTTGGTGTCGGTTGTCTTCAGGACCTTGACGTCACCACTACGTTCCCTGGTCACGAGCGGTATGCTGTCTGTACCGAGGCCGCCACTGGTGCCCCCCTGTCCACGTTCCCCCGGGACCCGGTGTCCGGCCTGTTCACCCTGGACACCGCGAACCCCCCGGCTGGGCCCCCCCCTCAGGTGGCTGCGTCTTCCCAGGTTGCTGCTGCCTGCTCCTGTCGGTCCCTCACTCACCCGTCTCTTCTGTGGCACCACCGCTTAGGTCACCCTGCGCTCCCGGGTCTGCGTCACATGTCTCAGCATGGTCTCGTCCTTGGTCTCCCCGGTTTGTTTCCCGCTTTTCCCTCCTCCCCTGCCCCACTGTGCACGCCTTGTGTCGAGGGTCGGCTTCGCCGTGCCCCTCACTCCTCCTCGTTTTCCCCTACCGCTGCGCCGCTGCAGACCCTGCACATGGACGTCTGGGGTCCCGCCCCCGTCCATGGGCCGCGTCGAGAGCGCTACTTCCTAGTCTTGTCGACGACTTCACTCGCTACACCACAGTCTTTCCCCTGGAGCGGAAGGCCGACGTTCCTGACGCCCTCATCCCCTGGCTTGTCTCTGCCCGTGTCCACCGAGGTCTCCCTGTCTTGCGTCTTCACTCCGACCGTGGTGGCGAGTTTGCCTCAGGTGTCCTTGGTCGCTTCTGTCGTGCGGAGGGCATCACCCAGACGTTCACCCTGCCGGAATCCTCACAGCAGAATGGGGTCGCTGAGCGACGCATCGGTTTGGTCATGGAGGTGGCTCGCACCTCCATGATCCATGCCGGTGCACCCCATTTTCTGTGGCCGTTCGCCGTGCGCTACGCTACTCACTTGCTTAACCTGTGGCCGCACCCCCAGCGGCCGCAGGTTTCGCCGACCCTTCTTTTGACCGGGTCTCCTGGTGACGCGTCTGCGTTCCACGTCTGGGGCTGCCTTGCTCACGTTCATGCCTCTGGCAGGGACAAGCTCACTGCGCGCACCCTTCCCTGTGTCTTCCTCGGTTTCCCCCTTGACGCGTCCGACTGGCACTTCTACCACCAGCCGTCTCACCGGTTCTTTCACTCCCGTGACGTCACCTTTGACGAGTTCGTCTCCTTCTACCGTCGCTTCCCCCACCGCGGTCCCCCTGTTACCCCCCCCCTGTTCCTGGTCACTCCTTCCCCGGTGGTCCCTGGCCCCCCCCCTCCCCCTCCTCGTCCTGCCCCCTCTGGTGTGTCCCACGTCACCCCTCACCCGTCGGTTGTCCCGGTCGAGGAGTCTTCTGACTCTTGTGGTCCTTCGGCGCAGTCCTCGCCGTTTGCCCCTCCCCCGGTGTCTCCTCCTCCACAGCCTCTGCAGCAGCCGTCGTCTCCGCCGCCGCCGCCGCCACCGCCCCCGTCGTTCCCGCCGCCGCCGCAGCAGCAGTTCGTCGACTCTGGGGGTACTCGCGTTGGAGTGGGTGCTAGTTATGGGGTTCCTGTCGCAGCCTGTCCCGGTAGCCCTGAGGGTGGTGCCATTGCTCGAGGGGTTTCGGGCTCTGGGGGTGTTCCTTCTGGGGGTGCCGGAGTAGAGTGTCCCGGCGGTAGCCGAGGAGCAGCTTGCCGTCCCGGTGTTGTGCCACCGCAGTAGCAGTCCTGGCTGGTGTCAGCCCTTCGCCTGCTCGGCCTTCCGTCCCCTGACCCGGCGTCTGTTCCTCTCCTGCCGTCTTCCCCTCTTCCTGTCTACGGCCCTGTGTTCCCTCCGCCGGACTCGTCCCCAGCTCGTCTTCTCTTTCGTTCCCCGCTTGTGTCCCCTCCTCTGTCTCCTGACCCCACTCCTCCGTCTCATGTCTGGTCTCACCGTCCCTCCCGCGCTCGTCCTGTCTTCCCTGTCCCGCATTCTCACCCTATGTTGCTCCGGTCCCACGCGTCTCGTCCTCCCCTTCTACCGTCCCCTCCCGCGTCCTCCCTTACGTTTGCGCCTCCTCCTCTGTCTGACTACCTTCGTGCCGCACGTCCTCTTGTTCCTCGGGTCCTCGCCTCTCTCGTTACCGACCCGTCTGTTCCTGTCTCGTGTCTTGACGCTCTTGTCGCTGCGGTCGCTGACTTCGCCTCTACCCGCCGCCTTGACTACGCCACCGCTCTGGTCTCTGCCCCTGTCTGTCCTCCGTCTGTCGGGGGTGCTCCTACCCTCGGCAGTGACGTCCTGGAGGACCGCCAGTTCGAGCTTGCTTTCCTGTCCGAGGCTGCTCCCCATCTCTGTTCCATGCTGCTAGTCCTTGAGGGTGACCCAGACGCCTTTGACATCCCGACCCCTCGCACCTACGCTGAGGGGACCTCGGGACCTTGGGCCTCTCAGTGGATAGCTGCCATGGAGCAGGAGATGGCATCTTGGAGATCCACCGGCACCTACGTCAACGCAGTTCCCCCACCTTGGGTGAACGTAGTCGATGGCCGCTGGCTCTTCAAGGTGAAGCGCCCTCCTGGAGAGCCGCCTGTGTTCAAGGCGCGCTACGTGGCTAGAGGTTTCAGTCAGCGTGAGGGGGTGGACTTCTTTCAGACCTTCGCCCCAACCCCGAAGATGACTACTCTTCGGGTGCTTCTACACGTAGCTGCTCAGCGTGACTACGAGCTTCACTCCCTCGACTTCTCCACTGCGTTTCTTCAGGGCAGCCAACACGAGCAGGTCTACCTGCGTCGCCCTCAGGGTTTCACTGGGACCTTCCCTCCTGGGACCCAGCGGCTCCTGCGGCGTCCTGTCTACGGCCTGCGGCAGGCTCCCCGTGAGTGGCACAACACGCTGCGTGCCACCCTTGCTGACCTACAGTTCTTTCCGTCCTCTGCAGACCCCTCGCTCTTCGTTCGTGCTGGCCAGACTCCATTCTACATCCTTGTTTACGTAGACGACCTGATCTTCGCCACAGCAAACAGGGACGCACTGGTCTCCGTGAAGGCAGAGCTGCTGAAGAGACACACCTGCACTGACCTTGGAGAGCTGCGCCATTACCTTGGCTTGCAGATCTCCAGGGATAGAGCAGCGCGCACCATCACCTTGACTCAGTCACACTTGGTGCGCCATTTCCTTTAGAGGTTCGGCCTTCAGTTCTCCTCCGCACAGCCCAGTTCCTGAGGAGTCAGTAGAGCCTTGTGGTCCGTACGCAGAGCTGGTGGGTTGCCTCATGTACCTGATGACCTGCACTCGCCCAGATCTCGCATACCCTCTCAGCATCCTGGCTTGCTTTGTGGCCACAGGTAGACACCGACCGCAGCACTGGTCTGCCTCTAAGAGGGTCTTGCGTTATCTTGCAAGTACATCGGGCATGGGGTTAGTGCTAGGAGGGTGCAGGCCAGTGGTCCTTACTGGACACACAGACGCTTCTTGGGCAGACGACGCCGAGACCCTCAGGTCTTCTCAGCATCAGCAGCAGTAGCAGCCCTTGTCGCAGTGACAGCAACAGCAGCCGTGGGGACCCCCACCGCCATAGTTGCCTGACAGCTTTGGTGGTATTGGTTGTGGTGGCGGGTCGTGCAACTCGGTGTTTGGTGGCGGCTCCAGTGCGGTGACCTGCCAGTGCCAGATTTAGACCAGCCCCCGTCGCGACACTGTGTGCGACCATCTCGGCCACACCGCCGCCTGTTGCTACCACTGCCTCGACGACCACTTCCGTCTCCGCTTCGGCCCTACAACGGACTCACCCGACTGACACTGCCTGGTACGTCGCCGTGTGCTGGTCTTTGAGATGGATATGGATCAGATTCGCTCTGCTTTGTATGTCATCTATGCTGATGACTCTAGTGTGACTGGACCTTATTACCCTGTGTTGCTGAGTGTAGGTGTGGCCACTGTGTGTACTTTAGGTTCCCCTGCTGCGTCAGGCATAGGATAACCTGCCTTGTTTAGCCTCCGCTCCACCCTAGCCACTTCGCTGGTTGGCGCTACCGCCGCGCTCTCTTCACGCTAGACTCTGGTGCGTCCGCTTGCTTCTTTTGTAACCACACTGTGCTCACGCCGCTAGCCGCCTCTGCAGCTTTCGCGTTTGCTGACCCCTCCTCAAGTTCGGCAGTTGCATGTAGCTCTACTACACTTCCCTGTCCGGCTGCTCCGTCAGGTTCCCTTACAAGTTGCACCTCCCCTCGTTCTCCAGGAACCTAGTGAGTGTCGGCTGTCTTCAGGACCTCGGCGTCACCACTACGTTCCCTGGACACGAGCGGTACGCAGTCTGTATCGAGGCCACCACTGGTGCCCCCCTCACCACGTTCCCCCCAGACCAAATGTCTAGCTTGTTCACGCTGAACACAACGTCCCCCCCGGTGGGAGCGTCCTCCCAGTTGGCCGTGCCCTCCCAGGTCGGTGTGGCTTGCTCGTGTCAGTCGCTCACTCACCCGTTGCTTCTGTGGCACCATTGCCTAGGTCACCACGCACTCTTGCGTCTGCGTCACATGTCACAGCACGGTCTTGTCTTCCCTGCGTTGCTCCCTACCCTCCCTCCCTCGCCCGCGCCGCCGTGCACGCCCTTCGTCGAGGGCCGGCTATGCTGTGCTCCTCACTCCTCCTCGCTTCCCCCTACTACTGCGCCACTCCAGGCCCTGCTCCTGGACATCTGGGGCCCAGCCCGTGTCCTTCGGTCGCATCGTGAGCTCTACTTTTTGGTGCTTGTCGACGACTACACGCACTACACCACGGTGTTTCCCCTGGAGGGGAAGGCCGATGTGTCTGACGTTCTTATCCCGTGGGTCGTAGCTACGCGAGTCCACCGCGGCCTGCCCGTGCTTTGTCTCCACTCTGGCTGTGAGAGTACGACCCCGTTACACCACTTGTCCTATTCTTATCTCCTTCCTATTTCATTCTTCTTTTTATCTCATCTCATTTGGTTTCCTATTCTCCATTCTTCCATTATCCTTTGGTTGATCCTGCTATTATAATTATATCACCGACCAGGCTTGGGATGTAATGGCACATTATCCAGCGTAATCCTGCCGTAATCCCTTAAAGCCAATGGCCTCGCGTGGCTATACGCAGGGTGATTCTATATTCTAGAAGGGTCTATTCCCTTGGATAGGATAAACCTGGTTACCTGATGTACTCTGGAAGTATAAAAGCACCTTGTACTGATCGATAGTGCAATCGATCCTCGAGTCATTCGATCCTGTGACACTTGGTAATCAGAGCTTTTCTCACTCGGCCGCGCTCAACAAAGCAGCAGCAGCGGGAAAACCTGCCTCGAAAAACCGCCGGGGGCGACCAATTCGACGCCGATTCTGGTAAGCACCAGCTCCGCGTTTTGTGCATTCCCCCTCCCGCGCGTGTTTTGAACAGGATGGCAACCTTCGACAACGCCGAGGTTACCCAGCAACTCTTCGCGCGCATCGCCACTCTTCAGGAGGAGCTGCGAGCGGATCGCGAAGCGTGGCGAAACGAGTTCGAGCGAGTAACTCGACTCGCCGGAGCGCAGCACGACTCGACAACGGCGACGACGCAGCAGTCGCAGCAGTTTCTCGAGGCTCCGAAACCACGCCCACCTGAGCCGTTCGATCCGAGCGATCGAAACTCCAACGCCCGCAGATGGATCGCCGGGATGGAGATCTACTTCGCAGCCGTCGGATGGAGCTCGCCAGTCTGGGACGGTCAACGCGTACGACTCGCGGCGACACTGATGCGAGGGCCGGCACTCGAGTGGATTGGCGGCAACAGCACCTTCATCCACGGTGAAGCCACGTGGCAGCAGTTCCGCGCCGACCTGCTCAAACGATTCGAGCCGATTAATTCAGGTTTCCTTGCCCGCGAAAAAATTCATCGCCATCGACAGTTCGGGAGTGTAGCACAGTACACGCAGCAGATGGAAGAATCTTATAACCGAATTCCCGACCTGACCGAAGGGGAAAAAGTGCAATCATACCTCGCAGGGCTGAAGACCGAAGTCAAACGACAGGTGGCAGCGTCAAACTACGCGAGCTACAGTGACGTCGTTTCGGCCGCGGAGCGCTTCAACATGGTCAACGCCGGAACACGACGGACGCACGTCGGCAGTACGCGACAAGGCGACCGCTCGGCTCACACCACGTTCGCCGACCCGATGGAGATCGACAGATTCGACGGGCGGCCACGTCCGAAAAACACCAACTACACGTGTGATTTTTGCGGGGTGCCGGGCCACCGAATCTTCGACTGCAACAAAATGAAGGCCGCACGCGCAGAGTATCGGGCACGCAACAGTGGCGGAAATCTTTCGGCCAATCAGAAGACAAAAAACGGGAGTCGCCAGTGATTGCGGATCTAGCTGGCGAAAAAGAAAAGATCCGGAAACGGCCGCGGGATTCCGGGAAAATCTACTTCGACGAAGCTGATTCGACGCGAGCAGGAGGAAATGATGGGGGAAAATCTCCACCCCACGACCAGTCTTCGCCAGAGGAAATCGCCGAGGAAAAATCAGACTCCGCGAAAAAAGACTCTGCCGAAACGGGGAAACTCCTTGAAGACCCAAGAAATTATAAGAATTCGTTAAAGCTATCATATAAAGATGCTTTAATGAAAACTTATGATTTTCGAGGGGCTAGAGCCTTCGAGAAAATACGGGAGGGACTCCAAAAGAAGCAGAAAGCTGTGGAGATCATACCGGTACCGGACAACATGGGGAAAAAATTAAGGAGTGTGGAAAGAAGCCGACCTTTACACGGAGTCAACGTCCTCTCCCGACACCAGCCCACATCGACTACCCGTTCCCCAGAGAAGACGTCAGTGGAGCTGAAGCAGCTTAAAAGGAAGCTGGGGGTCTACAAGAAGCTGCAAAAACCCCGAACTCCTTCTCCGGATGCATCCAGTTCTTCGGCATCAATGACGCGGACAGTCGTCAAAGAAACTCCGGGCACTGGAGAAGATCCGTTCTCCAAGCAGCCTCGGCCAGCTGCTAGCTCAGGAGCAGATAGCAACGAAAAGGTGTGTACGGATTATTGGGATGTACCCTATGACCCCATCAACGAAACTATCTTTGGGTACTCGGAGCAACGCCCGCCTCTCGTGCTCGAGGTCATCTGCAAAGGACGACGCCTCCAAGCACTCGTGGACAGCGGAGCATCTCACACCGTCTGCGACAAGGCAGCAATCGACCGACTTCGGGAAGAGTACAAGCCTTCAGGATTCTCTGCAACGATGGTGGATGGCAGCAAGCTACCAGTACACGGCGAAGCAGTGTTACACCTACAAATTGGACCACTACTCTAGAGACCTGCACTCCCCATCACCAACATCAAAGGGCTTGACCTGATTTTCGGGCGAGACTTCCTGAAAAGATTCAACCCCGAAATCAACTGGGTGAACCGCACTGCAAGCATCTACAACAATGGAAGGAGAGTTCAGCTACCAAACTGGGACGATACAGGAGATATCCCAGTGGAGACACTCGCACGATTCGAGAAGGACGTGAAGCGAACCGACACCAGGTTCCTGGCGTTAGCAACAGAGGTGGAAACCGACGGAGAGAAGACCTCGGAACCTCCAATAGAAATCAAGAAATTGCTGAAGGAATTCCAAGACATTCTTCATGATGATCTACCGAACGAGCTACCGCCATACCGCACGCATCAACACGAGATCATAGAGGAACCAGGTTCGAAGCCGACCTTCCGAGCACCATATCGACTCAGCCCTACGGAGCTGACCGACATGAAGAAGCAGATCGAGTATCTCCTAGCCAAAGGACTCATCCGACCATCTACTTCACCATACGGTGCCCCCGTACTCTTCACCCCGAAACCGAATGGAAGCCTGCGCATGTGCATCGACTACCGAGCTCTTAACAAGCAGACCATCAAGAACAAGTATCCGATACCACGAATCGATGACCTGCTTGACCAGCTTTGGGGTGCTACAGTATTTTCCAAACTGGATCTGCGGTCCGGATACTGGCAGATACGGATGGCGGACAACTCTATCTACAAAACTGCTTTTCGAACTCGGTACGGATCGTACGAGTATTTGGTCATGCCGTTCGGACTCACCAACGCACCAGCGACGTTCCAAGCAGAAATGAACCACATCCTACGCCCACTCTTGGACGAATGCGTGGTGGTGTACCTGGACGACATCCTCATCTACTCGCGCGATATGCAACAACACGTCGAACACCTGCGACGCGTCTTCGAAATTCTTCGACGAGAACGTTTCTACGTCAAACTGTCCAAGAGCGAATTCGCCCTTGAGAAGGTCCAATTTCTAGGACACATGGTGAGCGCTCAAGGAGTTCACATCGACCCCAAGAAAATCGAAGCCGTACGTACGTGGAAGACACCCGAGAACGTGAAGGAGTTGCAGCAGTTCCTAGGCTTTGCTAATTACTACAACAGATTCATGCCACAGTATGCGAAACTCGCGGCACCACTCACGAATCTGCTGAAGAAGAACACGCCCTACAAATGGGAGACGAAGCACCAGGAAGCCGTGGAGCAGCTGAAACAAGCACTGACATCCGCACCGGTGCTCATCTTGCCAGATCCCGAACATGACTACGTCATTGAAGCAGACGCCAGTGATCAGGCAGTGGGAGCAGTCTTGATGCAAGACTAGGGGAATGGACTGCAACCAATTGCCTACCTCAGCAAGAAACTGCACGGGGCAGAACTCAACTACCCGATACACGACAAAGAGGCTCTTGCTATTGTCATCGCCTTCAAAGCATGGAGATGTTATCTCGAAGGACGTCAAACAACAGTCTACACCGACCACTGCAGTCTGAAATATCTGAAGACACAACCAACCCTTTCCAGGCGGCAGGTCCAGTGGATTGACTTCCCCGAGACACACTTCCACTACGACATCGTGTACAAGCCCGGCCACAAAAACAAAGCAGACGCCCTCAGCCGGCCTGCACACGTTGCCGCTATTCAGGCCGAAGGGATGAATCCACTACTCAAGGGACTCTTCACACACGGGTATACCATCGACCCCGAAATTCCCTTGGCAGAAAAACGACATCTACTACAGTGGGGCAACGACATTGCGTACCGGAAAGGATCAACGAAAATCTGGGTACCCAATTACCCTCCTTTGCGCCAGTTACTACTCGAAGAATACCATGACGTCCTCTACGCCGGACACTTCGGTAGCAACAAGACGCTGACCGGTATCGCAAAACACTACTACTGGCCTCACTTGGCAGATGATGTTCAGAAATTCGTCACCTCGTGTGATACATGTCAACGGATGAAGAGCAGTAATCAGAAGAAAACAGGACTGCTACAGCCTCTTCCTGTCCCAGAACAGCCATGGCAAGTGGTTAGCCTGGATTTCATCACCGGGTTACCACCTACCACTAGCGGTCATGACGCAATTCTTGTCGTCATCGACCAATTCTCTAAGATGGGACACTTCATCCCGACACACACGACGGCACGCACCGAGGAGACCGCACAACTCTTCGTTCGCTACATCATCTCACAGCATGGCATTCCAACTACACTCATCTCCGACCGAGACCCCAAGTTCACCAGCAAGTTCTGGAAGGAACTCATGTCTCTGCTCAGCACCAAACTCGCCATGTCATCCGCATACCATCCACAGACAGACGGACAGACCAAGCGCCTTAACCAGATTGTGGAGCAACTCCTCCGAGCAGCCTGCAAGGACGAGATCTCCAAATGGGACTTGCACCTGCCCGTTCTGGAGTTTGCTTACAACAACGCCACACATGCCGCTACTGGACAGACGCCGTTCTTCCTCTGCTACGGACGCCACCCACTCACACCACAAAAACCGACAACATCAACAACAGTCCAACCTGCACACGACTTCATCACAACCATGCATCAACTTTGGGATCGGACCCATAAGCGCCTCCTTGACATTCAACAGCAACAGAAGCGCCAGGCCGATCGCCATCGCAACGACCACACCATTTCCGTGGGAGACCAGGTGCTCCTCGACACCCGCAACCTGGACATCAGCCACCTCCCATCTAAACTTCGACCTCGCTTCTGCGGACCTTTCCTCGTTGAAGCACAGGTTACCCCTGTTACCTTCCGCTTACGCCTGCCAGCTACCTGGAAGATTCACAACGCCTTCCATGTCCAACTTCTGAAGCCCTATCGGGATCCTAACACGATCTTCGTGGGACGCCAGCCGCCGCCGCCGCCACCCGTCCTCGTCCAGAACGAACCCGAGTACGAGGTCGAGTCCGTGCTTGCACATCGTCGACGTCGGAATGGCACCGTGGAGCTTCTTATTCGTTGGAAGGGCTATGATCCTTCTGGGTCTCTGAAACCGACATGGGTAACGCCCATCGTCCTCTGCATGACTACCTTGTCAAGTAGGGTGTTACTTCTACCACCCAGCTTTGAGGGGGGGAAGTGTGAGAGTACGACCCCGTTACACCACTTGTCCTATTCTTATCTCCTTCCTATTTCATTCTTCTTTTTATCTCATCTCATTTGGTTTCCTATTCTCCATTCTTCCATTATCCTTTGGTTGATCCTGCTATTATAATTATATCACCGACCAGGCTTGGGATGTACTGGCACATTATCCAGCGTAATCCTGCCGTAATCCCTTAAAGCCAATGGCCTCGCGTGGCTATACGCAGGGTGATTCTATATTCTAGAAGGGTCTATTCCCTTGGATAGGATAAACCTGGTTACCTGATGTACTCTGGAAGTATAAAAGCACCTTGTACTGATCGATAGTGCAATCGATCCTTGAGTCATTCGATCCTGTGACACTGGCCGTGGTGGTTAGTTCGCCTCCGGTCGGCTTGGCCAATTCTGTCGTGCAGAGGCCATCACCCAGTTGTACACCCTGCCGGACTCCCCGCAGCAGAATGGGGTCGCTGAGCGACGCATCGGTTTGGTCATGGAGGTGGCTCGTACCTCCATGACCCATGCCGGTGCACCCCATTTTTGTGGCCATTTGCAGTGCGCAACACCGCTCACCAACTTAACCTGTGGCCACACTCCCCGCGGCCACAGGTTTCGCCGACCCTCCTATGGACCGGGTCCCCTTGTTACGCGTCTGCGTTCCACGTCTTGGGCTGCCTCGCTCACGTTCGTGCCTCTGGCACAGACAAGCTCACTGCCTGCACCGTCCTTGTGTCTTCCTTGGTTTTCCCTTAGATGCGTCTGACTTCTACTTCTATACACTTTTACCGCCCGCCGTCTCACCGCTTCTTCTAATTGCATGACATCACATTTGACGAGTCTATCTCCCAGTTTCCTCGCCCCTATTTGTTGTCCCCACTCCCTCGGTAGCTCTTGCTCCTCTCCCCCCCCCGTGCCCTGTGTGGCGTGTCTCTCGTCACTCCGCTTCCCTCAGTTCCCCTGGCGGAGGAGTCGGCTGACTATGGGGGCCCTGTGGCTCCGGCTTTGCTGCCTGTCTCCGCCCTCCACAGCCGTTGCAGTAGCCGCCACTGCCGCCGCAACAGTCGTCGTCGCCGTCGGAGCAGCCATCGTCGAAGCCGTCGTCGCCACAGCAGCAGCAGCAGCCGCTGCCGCAGCTGCAGCCACCACACCCTCAGGGGTTCGCGAGCGTTGGGGGTGCAAGTGTCAAGGAGGGTGCTATTCTGGGGGTGCTAGTCCTAGGGGTATTGTCGTGGCTTATCCTGGCGGTCCTGAGGGTGGCACCGGAGCTGGAGCAGGTTCTCGTCCTGGGGGTACTTTCGTGGCTTGTCCCGGCGGTCCTGGGGTTGGCACCGGTGCTGGAGCAGGTTCTCCTCCTAGTGGTACTAACGTGGAGTGTCTTGGGGGTAGCCGTGGTGCGGCTGGAGGTTCTGGTGTCGGCGCGGAGCAGCAGCAGCAGCAGTTGCCGCAGGTGTCCGCCCTTCGCCTCCTTGGTCTTCCCTCCCCCGACTGCCCGCCTGTGCCTCTCGCGTCGTCGCCTCCTCTGCTGGTCTACGGCCCTGTGAATAAGAATTAGAGCTGAAATTATTAATTAGGTAAGGAGCCCAAGGCTCTATTAGTATATGGCAAGGTGAGAGAGAATGGATGAAGGGGGGAATCGGAGGGAATCCCCATTGGGATCTCCGGAATCTCCAATTGGGTAATTGGAGATTGGGGGGATCACAATTGGGTGAGGTTGGGATTTGTGAGTACACCCCAACCCACTAGAACATTCATAACCTAAACTAGGATATAAAAGTACAAATACAAAAGTGGGATTTGCAGTCTATTTCTAACACTGTGTTCCCTCCACCGGACTCGTCCTGGGCTCGTTTCCCCCCTCATTCTCCTCCTGTATCTCCTGACCCTATGCGTCCCTCCCAATTTTGGTCTCGTCGTCCCTCTCGCGCTCGTCTTGTCTCCCCAATTCAGCGTTCTTACCCTATGTTGCTCCGTTCTCACGCGTCTCCTGCTCCTCTTCTCCCGTCGCCTCCTCAGTCGTCGCTTGTTTTCTCTACCCTCCTCTCTCTTATTTTCTTTGTGCAGCTAGTCCTCTTGTCCTCTGGCTCTCGCCTCTCTTGTTACCATTGCATCTATTCCTGTCTCATCTATGCCTTGACGCTCTTCTCGCTGCCGTAGCTGACTTTGCCTCTACCCGCTGCCTTGACTACGCCACTCCTCAGGTCTCTGACCCTGCCCGTCCTCAGTCCGTCGGGGGTGCTCTTGCCCTTGGCAGTGACGTCCTAGAGGAGAGGCTGTATGAGCTAGCTTTCTTGTCTAAGGTTGCTCCCCATCGCTGCTCCATGCTTCTAGTCCTTGAAGGTAACCCAGGCGCTCTTGACATCTCGACCCCTCGCACCTACGCTGAGGCGACCTCGGGACCCTGGGCCTCTCAGTGGATAGCTGCCATGGACGCAGAGATGGCATCTTGGAGATCCACCGGCACCTACGTCAAGGTGAAGCGCCCTCCTGGAGAGCCGCCAGTGTTCAAAGCACGCTACGTTTCTAGAGGCTTCAGTCAGCGCAAGAGTGTTGACTTCTTTTAGACCTTCGCCCCGACCCCAAAGATGACCACTCTTTGAGCGCTGCTACACGTAGCAGTGCAGCGCGACTATGAGCTGCGCTCCCTCGAATTCTCTAGCGTTTCTCCAAGGCAGTCTGCACGAGCAGGTCTACCTATGCCGTCCCCCAGGCTTCACCGGCACCTTTGCCCCTGGGACCGAGTGGCTCCTCAGGCGTCCGGTTTATGGCCTGCGGCAGGCACCTCACGAGTGGCACGACACGCAGCATGCTACGTTAGCTGACCTGCAGTTCTTCCTGTCCTCTGCAGACCCTTCACTCTTCGTTCGCTCAGGCCAGACCCCATTCTACATCCGTGTCTACGTAGACGACCTGGTCTTGTATACTGTATCTTATATTTCATTGACTGGCCTTGTGGCTCCTGTTCCACTGGCTGGACTCATAGTGCCGCTCTAGGTTACTCTTGTTGAGTTTGTACATTTGCTGATTGGTCTTCGGACCCTTGCCCTAGAGGTTGGACTGGTAGTGCCACCCTGAGCTGCTTGTCACTTGCCTGGCACTGCCCCTCATCTAGCCTAGGGGTTGTGTCAAACATACATACATATGTTATTATAGGCTAGATAGGTGCGTGCTCTTAGCGAGTACAACACAATAGTACAAAACCATCTTGTATCCTTCATTCTAGTTATTATGTTGTGCTGAGAAAAGGAATGTATGGACCAGGCTTTTGAATATGGATTTTGGAGAGATGGTAGCATTTGCTCCATTCAAATAAAGTTATATTGGAAGTAGTCCAACTTTGAGAGCTGATGTTGGTGAAACTGTACGTTAGGAGGAGGGATGTAATGAAGCGCAAAGAGCATGTCTCGAAGGATTGATTAACGAGGAAACAATAGAACTGAGGCAACATAAAAACAGCAGGGAGCATGGATTTAGCTAGCCTAGAGCACACGCTCGTGGCTCGGTAGTGCTGCAACGTGTGGTTCGTAAATTGGCGCAAAGCGCCCAGATCTAGGCATGCAACAGCAAGGCGGGCAACAATGCATGGGGCTCATCAAGAGACCATATTTGCGACCGTGATTTGAAATTTGTACTAGATTGCGTGGCGACTCCATTATGTTAGAAACAGAAAGGTTCAGTTTATTGATGAAGGAAAGGCATTACATAGGAAGAGAGAGATGAGCTAGGAAGGGAAGGTTGGAAGGGAAGGGGGGGTTAGGACCAATCACAAGGGAGGGAGGCTCCTTCCAAATGTGGTTGACCACCAGTTGGAGGTGGTCCAAGTGTGGTGTACCACCAGTGGTTTAGCCAACCCACTTGTGGTGCCCCCACAATTGTGGTCCTTGTGTTTGGGGGCTCCAACCACAATTGGGTTGGATTGACACCCCAACACAGGTGTACACCCAACTAGGGATGTAAACACAATATACACAACTAGCATAGCATGGTATATTCTAACACAACCCCATAGCATGCAAAGCTAGTGTATATGTAGGGTACAACCCCAGAATCAGGAAGGGAGGCGGAGGAGGGCAGAGTGCGCGGTCTTCGGGAGGGCCTTGGTGAAGATGTCGGCCAAGTTGGCCTCTGCAGCGATCTTGCGGACCACCAAGTGACCTTGCTAGACCAACTCTCGAACGAAGAAGTAGCGGAGTTCAATGTGCTTGGAGCGGCCATGGAAGACAGGGTCCTTTGTGAGATGGATGGTGCTGGCGTTGTCGCACCAGAGGGTGGGACAGCGCTGAGGAGCACCGATCTCAGCAAGGAGGAAGGTGAGCCAGCGAGCCTCCTGAGCGGCCATGGTGCAAGCATAGAGCTCAGCCTCGCAGGATGAGAGGGCGATGGAGGAGGAGCGAGTGGAGCGCCAGCTGATGAGGCCGCTGCCAAGGGTGAAGCCGTAGCCTTGAGAGGAACGGCGATCCGGCTGGGAGTCAGCCCAGGAGGAGTCACTGAAGCCAGAGAGGAGGGGAGGAGAAGTGCCTCCGAGGGTGAGGACATAGTCCTTGGTACCACGGAGGTAGCGGAGGACCCGCTTCGCTGCAGCCCAGTGCTCATCAGTGTGGCGACCGGTACCGACGAATCGAGCAAGAACACTGATGGGGTAGGCAAGGTCGGGGCGGGTGCACATCATAGCGTACATCAGCGAGCCGACGAGCTCAGCGTAAGGATGGTCAGAGGAGGAGGGAGCAGGAGGAGGGGCAAGCTGGTGGTCGGTCTGCAGGGGAGTGGTAACCGGCTTGGCCTGCGCCATGTCGAACCGCTGCAAGACTTGGTCGATGTAGAAGGACTGAGAGAGGGTAATGGTGCGCGATGTGCGGTCCCGGGTGATGGTCATGCCCAGATAGTGCTTGAGCTCACCCAGGTCCTTGCACTTGAGGTGCGCATGCAGGGCGTCCTTCACTTGCTGCATGGCGGCAGCATCGTCAGCGAACAGGATCATGTCGTCGACATACACCAGGATGAAGAAGCGGGTGGGAGAGGAGCGAAGGAAAAGGCTGGCATCAGACTGAGAGGCATGGAACCCCAAGGACTGCAGAGTGGCGGCCAGCTTGTTGTGCCACTCGCGAGGAGCCTGCTTGAGGCCATAAACCGGGCGGCGCAGCTCCCAGACTGTGTTGGCAGGGAAGGCTGCATGAAAGCCTGGAGGCCGCCGCAAGAGGACCCGCTCCTGGAGCTCGCCTTGCAGGAAGGCGTTGGAGACATCCATGGAGGCAATCTCCATGCCAATGCGAACAGCATAGTCGAGGATGGCACGGAGAGTTGGGAGCTTGGCAGTGGGAGAGAATGTCTCCCAGTAGTCGATGCCATGGGTTTGGGTGAAGCCCTTGGCACAATACCGGGCCTTGTAGACCGGCTCCTCACCCGGCAGCTGCTTCACTCGGAACACCCAGAGGCCTTCAACAATGACGTCGTCAGGAGAGGGGACAATGTTAACGAATGAGGCATTGCGGATGAAGGCCTCGCATTCAGCAAAGATAGCCTGGATCCACTTGGCAGCATCGGGGCAGGTGATGGCCTCAAGGAAGTTGGACGGAGTGAATCTGGTGGGAGCGGTAGCGATGCCAAGGATGAGGAGGCCAAGGAAGCCCGGGTAGAGAGGCGTGAGGGAAGGTGTTTGTTGCTGAACGCCAATGAGCTCCTCATGGGAGTCCTCAATGAAGGGAAGGGAGGGTGGGGGTGGTGTTGGCCAACCCCATGGATGGCCTATGAGTGGGCCGTGAGAGCGAGTGTGGATGCGTGGGAGGATGAACGGAGAGGTGGTGCGGCGATGCCGATGAGGTTGCTGCAGTGGCTGCTGCTGCTGCTGCTGCTGCTGTGGCTGCTGCTGGTGCTGCTGCTGCACCTCCTGCTGCGGCTGCTGTTGCTGCACTGCCTGCGGTTGCTGCTGCTGCTGCTGCTCCATCCGCTGCTGCACCTCCTGCTGCTGCTGCTGCTGCTCCATCCGCTGCTGCTGCTGCACCTGCTGCTGCTGCTGTTGCTGCTGCTGCTGCTGCTCCTTCTGCTGCTGCTGCTGCTGCTGCTGCTGCTGCTGCTGCTGCTGCTGCTGCTGCTGCTGCTGCTGCTGCTGCTGCTGCTGCTGCTGCTGGTGCGATGAGGCAGAGTGAGCAGGGGAGTCAGGGACAGCTGGGTCGTAAATGTCACCTGAGGAAGGAGGAGGGGGAGGAGCAGGATTTGGAAGAAGGAGGGGAGCCTGGGGAAGGAGTGGGGGAATGATAGCATCATCCCAGGTGAGGGGGCGGGAGAGAGGAGGAAGGGGGTCGGAAGGCGGAACAGAATGATAGAACGGGATGCTCTCATCGAACACCACGTCACGGCTCTGTAGGAGGCGGCCTGAGGACGGGTGAAGGAAGAGGTAACCAGGGGCAGAGCGAGCGTGGCCAAGGTAGACACACTCAATGGCCTTGGAGGCGAGCTTTCCTGCCTGCCGAGAGCGGTCAGGTGGGGGAATGAGGACATATGCCTTGCAACCCCAGATACGGAGAATGGCAGCATCTGGCTTGGTGCTAGCCCAGAGCTCAGTGGGAGTGACAGACTGGCGTTGAGGATGTGGGTAAAGATTAGTAAGGAGAGCAGCATGGACAAGGGCATAGCCCCAAAGAGAAGGGGGCGTGGAGGCATGAGTGAGGAGGCAGCGGGCCGTCTTGGTGATCTCACGAATGCGACTCTCAGCAACACCGTTCTGCTGAGGGGAGTGGGGAAGGGTATGAGTCTGCTGGATGCCATGGGTTGAGCAGTAGGAGGAGAGGGTGCGGTTGAGAAACTCACCACCGCCGTCGGAATGGAGGCGGCGGATGGGGCGACCAAAGTGGACTCGGCACTGCTCGGCCCAGGTAACGATGACAGCAGGGGCCTCGGCCTTCGTGTGGAGGAGGAACACCGAGGAGTACCTGCTGTGGTCGTCGACTAGGACAAGCAGGTACCGGTGCCCTTGGCGGGAAGGGGAAGGGTTAGGGCCCTAGAGGTCCATGTGGACGAGGTCAAGGGGGGCAGCAGCAAAGGAAGGATGACTGAGGTGAGGCTGTTGTTTGAGCTTTCCATGAATGCATGTGGCGCATGGGGGAGCGGAAGAGGACGGGAGGGGAGGAAGAGTGGGGGGAAGACCGTCAAGCAAGCGGGAGGAGATGGCTTTACGAAGTGTGGGAAAGTTCATATGACCAAGGCGGTGGTGGATGAGAACAGCGGGGTGGGACAGTGCGCGACAAGAGCATGGGGAGGAGGTGGAGTTGGAGGAAGGTGGCTCTAGAGGGAGGGGAGGGGGGAGAGTGGAGGTGCCTGCACGAGTGGTCACGTGGCATGAGGAGGGGCGGGGTGTGCGGAGGATGTACTGACGAGAGCGAGGGCAAAGTGGGAGGCGATGAAGGAGGCGGCGAGTGGGGCCGTGGAGGAGGTCACAGTAGGTGGCAGAGGCGGGGAAGAGGGTAGTGATGCCAGCCTGTTGGAGTTCACGAATGGAGAGCAGGTTATGACGAAGGGAGGGAATGTGGAGACCAGTGACCACTCCAGAGGGGAAGGGGGGGCAGGGGAGGGTGGAGAGATGAGTGCAAGGGATGGAGAAGCTGGAATCAGCACCATGAACGTTGGTGGGGAAAGGGAGGGAGGTGAGGGTGCCGGCGTCTTTGAGGGCAGTTTCAGTGGCACCACTATCGAGAACAAAGTCAATCGTGAGCGAGGAGGGAGCTGAAGACACGGGGTACTGGAAATCACTGGCATTAAAAACAGAGGGATACATGGAAGTGGAAGCAGGGGAAGAACGCATGAGCTCGCCTAGAAAGCTGGAGTGGGAGGCGGGAGCACTAGGGGAAGGAGAGCCCCAGAGGGGAAAGCCAGGAGGACCTGGTGTGGCTGTGGCAGCCATGGCGGCGGTGCCAAAGCCAAGCTGCTGCTGCTGCCATGCAGATGCTGCGGCTGCGGCTCCTGCAGCTGCGGCTGCAGCCTGACCACCAGAGCCCCACTGCTGCTGCTGCTGCAGCAGCTGCAGCTGCTGGAAGCGGCGAAACTGCTGCAGCTCCTGGGGAGTTATGGGGTCAGCGACAGAGGAGGAGGAGGAGGAGAGCTGAAGATGAGAGGGGAGGAAAGACGGAAGAGTTTTGACATCCTGGAGAGAGGGGCGGGGATCCATGGCAGACCAGCGTGGGGGGGTGCCAGTGTTGCCGCGCTCGAACCAGGCGTCATCATACGCCTTGAAGCAGGTTGCGGGGGGATGGTTGGTTTGGGTGCAGCGCTCACCCGCCCTGGGACCAAAACGGCGAAGATAGGAACATGGGGGGAGAGTGCCAGGGCGGCCACCACGGCTACCAGATGAGCCACCACTGCCGCCACCACCACCACTGCTGCCACCCTCGACCCCGCCACCACCGCCGCCGGCTCCGCTGCCCCCACAACCGCCACCTCCACCCCCTCCCTGAGGGTTGGTGCGGCCGCCACGTGGGCGCCCGCCACGACGCGGCTGTGTGACTGCAAGCTGGGGGTTTTGGGACGCGGTGGAGTTCAGGCCGGAGGGGGGGGTTGAGAGAAGGTGGGCCTCAGCGTCAATGATCCATTGGACCACAGTGTCAAGGGAGGCGCGGGGCTGAGCCTCAGTGAAGGCGATGACGCGCACTTCATATTGAGGGGAGAGGCCTTCGAGGAGACGGTAGATCTGAAGGTTGGGGGGGAGAGTAGTCTGGCGAGCCTCAAGGCGGGAGGCAAGGTCCAGGAGACGGCTGGTGTAGTCAACGGCGCCAGCACTATGTTCGATCGTGATGCTGAAGTATTCCTTGAAGAGCGGTCCGACAGCATCGAAGTCGGTGCGTTCGAACATTGCCTCAAGCTCGAGCCAGATCTGGCGGGAGCCGATGCGACGTGCCTGGAAGTTGCGCATGAGCGCAGACGGGATGGCAAGGAGAAGGGCATCAGTAGCACGGCTGTCCGCCTCGAGCCAGGCGCGACGACGCTCAGCAAATCGCGCAGAGTCAGCGGCATAAGCGGCGGCGGTAGCGGCATGCTGGGTGCGGAGGGTTGCCGACCGCTCGTGTTCCTCCAACGCGATCAGGTAATCAGTATGGAGCACGAGGAACTCACGACGCTGAGTAAGGAAGAGCTGCTCAGCTTCAGCGGTGGCAGCGCGAGTGCTGGTGCCAACGGGTACTATGGGGGGCGAAGGTTCCTCGCCGGGATGGGGAATGAGAGGGGGGGGATCGCCAGGGTGAGGCGGCGGGTCCCCAAGGTCACCCTCTGGGAGACCAAGCATGATGTCCAGGAGGCGGAACGGCAGGACATAAGCACTGCCGAGGACGCGGTGGAGGCTGCCGACGAAGGAATACCAATTGGTTGCTGAGTTGTCGGCAGCGCGCACGAGATGATCGAGGGTCGAGACGTCGACGGGAGGGGGAAAGGATGACATTGGTGACACGGAGTGGGAGGAAGGCGACGGCGGGTGGACCCGCGGTGGCCAGGAGGGAGCGGCGGCGGGTGGGCCCGCGGCGGCTCAAAGAGGAGGGGAGGATGGGGATGGCTGTAGATACTGCTGCTGCTGCTGCTCCTTCTGCTGCTGCTGCTGTTGCTGTTGCTGCTGCTGCCGCTGCTGCTGCTGCCACTGCTGCTGCTGCCGATGTTGCTGCTGCTGCTGCTGCTACTCCTTCAGCTGCTGCTGCTGCTGCTGCTGCTGCTGCTGAGTCTGCTGCTCCTTCTGGTGCTGCTGCTGCTCCTTCTGGTGCTGCTGCTGCTTCTGCTGCTGCTGCTACGGCTGCAGCAGTGGTAAGGCGGCGATGAGCAGGTGCAGGTGAGGAGGCAAAAGATGGGGAAAGATGGCAGTTAGCTGATGAAAATAGGACTTGGTAGAAATTTCAGTAGCACTTCGTGATCACATAGAGGAAAGTGTGCAAACTTCGGAAAGCGATATCTGACAATCCAAGCGATGAAACAGTCCGAAATTTTACGACGTTGTAGCTGACACCAAGAGCGTTCTTTTGCAAGTCGAATCACTTAATTCTGTCAACGATCGAGCGAGCTATGGCGTTTGGCGCATTGGGGGTTTTTGAAAATCCACCCAACAGAAAACTAGTTGAGAGGCGGCGGCTAGGAGTCTAGCAGCGGCGATGGAGGGGACGGCAATGAGGTGCACGTTGGAAGGGGACGGGGCGGAAGCGTGGGGAAGGATCGGGATTTAAAAGTTGGCGTGAGCCATTATTGCTCTATACCATGTTAGAAACAGAAAGGTTCAGTTTATTGATGAAGGAAAGGCATTACATAGGAAGAGAGAGATGAGCTAGGAAGGGAAGGTTGGAAGGGAAGGGGGGGTTAGGACCAATCACAAGGGAGGGAGGCTCCTTCCAAATGTGGTTGACCACCAGTTGGAGGTGGTCCAAGTGTGGTGTACCACCAGTGGTTTAGCCAACCCACTTGTGGTGCCCCCACAATTGTGGTCCTTGTGTTTGGGGGCTCCAACCACAATTGGGTTGGATTGACACCCCAACACAGGTGTACACCCAACTAGGAATGTAAACACAATATACACAACTAGCATAGCATGGTATATTCTAACACATTATACTATAGCAGTGTTCGCCTTACTGACTAAAACTCGTGATAATGAAATGCCATTTCCTTACACCCTCCCCCCTTCAAGGTATGGTCTTAGTTAACACCGCCAACGTCGCGCACATTGTGTGACTGGAGGTAGACTCGTAACACTGAGTAATTCTCGATCTGTGCCAGGGGCACCCAGCTGTTTTCCAGGGCTGTCCGGTCCTTCAAAGATATCAGAAACTCGATCAGGCGAGCCCCTCGAGGGTCTTTGATCTGATGGCTAAGAATCTTCACAGGTTCGATAGTAGGCTCGGCGAGCGGTTGGATGTTTAGATTCGCTCGGTGCTGTCGCCAAATGCCCCTCCATCTCTGCCCTCCTCCATTTCTCTCTTCCAGCTGGTGGTCAGACTCCCTCCCTCCTTGATGCCATCCTCTTCCTCTTTCTCTTTTACTCCTAGCTTCTCCTGCCTGAATGACTCCCTTCGATATTCTGCTGAGTCTACCTCTGCCCCGCTCTGCTGACCCACTTGAAAAAGTACGGCCACCGCATCCTGGCTACCCAAGCTATGCCATAGCCTCTCAGTCAACGGTCCCCTGTCTGAGAACAGGTCACTTGGGTTAAGTGATGCTTGATTCAAACTGTGCAAGAAACAAACAAGCGAGCAGGATTCAGAGCACTGGCAGCTACCCTATGTACAACTGCTACTGCTAGGCAAAGGATCCTGCGAAGCGGGACGGATCCCCGTCCTGACGACCGCTTCAGGCATTCCATGCTATGGTACACATTCGCAAGCATGCACACCTCATTCCTGTACAAGCTCCCCCCAATGCCTCCCAACCTTATCCCTTGGTTATGCCGAATACACTCTGCTCACCCAATCAGGACCGTGCTACCTCGTCACCCTAGAGCCACCCAGCTGTCCCTACTTCTCGGTATGTCGTTGATGGCTTGGTCCGAACCGGTTCCTGCCGAACCTTCATACTCGCGAATAATCAATTCCCTCTTGTCCTGCTACACCGCAATACTCCCTACCCTTGCTTATAACTCTGTTGCAGAAATGGGGAGCAGCCCAGTTCTGCGACAGCTGTCGGCAAATGTCCCTCCCTCTCTGCCCTCCTCCATTTCTCTCTTCCGGCTGGCGATCAGACTCCCTCCCTCCTTGATGCCATCCTCTTCCTCCTTCTCTTTTACTCCTTGCCTCGCTTGCCTGAATGACTCCCTTCAACATCCTGCTCAGTCTACCTCTGCTCCGCTCTGCTGACCCACTTGCCCCCTCCCAGTGGTGTTCAGCTCCTGCCTAGCCACTGGGAAGCTCCTGAAATGAGTGAGACGAACTTCTCTTGCCCGTGCTACGTTAGTCACGTGATCTCGTCGGGTGCCGCCGTCAGCGTTCTCCAATACCATGACCCCGGACGGCTTCACCTCCTTCACCCTCCAGCGCTTTGTCGTCAGACCCACGTCCAGCTGGTCCTGCTTGGCCCTTCTCATATACACCTCCTGCCCTGGCTCCACGGCAGCCCCTTTGTAGAGTCCTCCCTGCTGCTGCCGCTGCTGGTACCGTCTGGCATCTCTCAGCTGCGCGGTGTGGAGGTTCTCCAAAGTCGTTGGCAGCAGCGCCTTCAAGTACCGTGCTCTTGCCTCCGCTAGGGCCACCCATTTCTCTGGCTCTTCGGCAACCACGACATCCCTAAGCAGCTTGGGTGCATCTACCGGCAGAATTGGTTCCCTCCCAAACAACAGGTAGTAAGGGGACAGGTCCCTCAGCGCCGCCTGCTTGCTGAAGTGGTACCCCGCTGCGATCCATTGTAGCTCCTCATCCCAGCTCATCTCCACTCTGTATGCCCTCAGTCCGCGCTTCAGGGTCTGCACCATCTTTTCTGTCAGCCCATTCCCCTGGGGGTGGTACCTCGATGTGTGCCGGTGTGTGATGCCCACTTCCCCCAGCAACTTATCGAAGGCTCCAAGGAAATCTGTGCCTTGATCGGTAACCACCTCTCCGCAGGCCCCGAATAGGGTCAGAACCTGATCCACGAAGGCCTCGGCCACCAGCGCTGAGTTCTTGCTGCGCAGGTCCCGCACCTATATCCACTTGCTTGCATGCTCGAACATCACTAGGATGTATTTCTTGCCCTTCTTGCTCACTGGGAGCTCCCCTGCCATGTCTAGTGACCAGCGGAAACCTGGCTCCTGCACCTCTAGTGACTGGAGCTGTCCTCTTTTCTGTTCCTGCTGCATCCTGCTACGACTGCATGGTTCGCAGCTGCCCACTACCATCTTCACTTGCTTACCCATGCCTGCCCACCAGTGTTCGGCTGCCACTAGATGCGTTGTTGTCGCGTGCCCGTAGTGTCCCAACTTGTTATGCACTTTCTTGATTATCTCCTCCCTCTCTTCGAGTTTAGGAAACACCTTCCACCCTTCTTTCTTCTGGAGCTGCAGCTGCCCTTCAAACCAACGGTAGTGTTGCCCCCTGCTCCTGGCTCTCTCACTGGTCTCTCTAGTCTCCCCTGCTTCTCCTTTGATCCACGCTAGGGTCTCTTTATCGAGCCAGACATCCTCCGGGCTAGGTCCGCATGTCTTGACCGCTCCTGCCCTCTCCACTTCCTTAGCTAGCACTGTCAAGAAGGCTGCTGCTGCTCGTGGTGGCGGCGGATTCCTCGACAGTCCATCCACATGCTGCAGTGTATTGCCTGGCCTGTGGCTTGCATTTCTGCACGTCAGAGTCTGACTCTTCATCAGGAACGTGAGTGGTTGATGGTCGGTTACCAGCGTGAATCGCCTTCCTTGCAGGTACATATGGAAATGATGCACTGCCCACACTACCGCCAGCCCTTCTCCTTCATATGAACTGTAATTCGCCTCGGTGGTGGTGCAGCTCCGGCTGGCGAAGGCTACCAATAGCTCTCCCTCTTTCCCCTCCTGTGACAGGACTGCTCCTATGCCTGCGCTGCTCCAGTCCGTGTACAGTACAAACGGCTCGTCCTTCGATGGCCAATGAAGCACGGGACCATTTTTCACTGCGTTGAGCAGATCTGCTAGGGCTCTCTCCTCAGTCTCCCCTCATTGCCAGGCCTTGTCCTCCCTCAGGAGCGCATGCAAATGCACGGCCCGCAGACTGAAGTTAGGTATGAACTTGTGGTAGGAGTTGAGGAATCCCAGCATGGCTCGCAGCGTGCTCTTGTCCTTGGGTGTGGCGAGGCAGTCCAGGATTGCCACCTTCGCCTCCTGGATGGTCATGCGCCCTTCGCTGACCTCGAACCCCAGGTACTGCACCGATTTCTACCCGAAGCGACACTTTCCCAGGTGGCAGGTCAGCCTAGCTTCCTGGATTGCATCCAGAACCCGCCTCACATGCTCCACATGCTCTTCAACACTCCTGCTGAAGATGATGACATCATCGATGTAGCACGCCGCAAATTCCATCCCTTTCAGGACCCGGTTCATGATACGCTGGAAGACCGCTGAGGCATTGCGCAACCCGAACGGCATCTACTACCACTCGTACAGCCCATCCAGCCCATGAAACGCCGTCTTCCTGCTGTCTTCCTCCTTGACGGGGATCTGATTGAATCTCTGCCTCATGTCTGTGGTGGAGTGTACGGCGGCTCCCCACAGTCTTGTGAAGATTTCCTCTGCTGACGGCATAGAGTACCCGTCAGGCTTCGTCAGCTTGTTCAGATCACGGTAGTCCCCGCACATCCTCTTTCCATGTTCCTTCCCTGCCACGTCCATTTTGGTGGCCACCACCATTACGGCTGCATAGTCAGACTCCGACTCGCGTATCAACCCGGCATCTAGCAACTCCTTGCATTTCTCCCGGCATAGTGCCTCGTCGCCCGGGCTCATGCGCCTCTCGCGTTGATAGCTTGGGGTCTCGCGCACCACCTTGATCTTCAATTCTTCCTTGGTACACTTGCCCAGCTGCTTCAAGGTGAAGGCGAATGACGCTCGCCTTTCTTCCAGCAAGCGTCGCATCTCGTCTGCCTGGCTCTGCATCAGTCCATCTCCAATCTGCTAGGTGTGCTCTGTCGTGGCTGGCGCTGCCGCTTCTACCGCTTCTGATGCCATCAGAGCGTAGGTCGGTGCATGCGAGAAGACTCCTCTCATGTACGGCAACCTCCTTCTATCAGCTGCAGGTGGTCATCCGTCCTGGTTGATTGCCTTCAACTCAAGCTCCAGCTCCTCTATGCACCTGACATGGTTCTCTCTTGCAGACCTCGCTTCTGTTGTCGCTACTTCTGTCTGGCTGATGATATGGGCCCACTTCTCTAGCTGTAGTCGGACCATTTGCACTTGAATGGTGTGGAAGATCCACGACATTGCCTGCACATCCATTGCCCTCCCTAGAGCTCTGCAGTGCTGCCATTCCATCATCCCCTCTGCCGCCGTTGCTCTAGGCACCATGCCCAGCGCCAACTCCCGCTCTAGTGCCGTCGGCTCCTCCCACTCCCGCTTTTCGTGGTTGTAGACCATGCCTGGGCCGGGCCTGCCTTCAAACTTGCAGAACCCATATGCCCCTTGATACATTATGCCACCAAGGTCGGCCATGCCTCTCTCGGTTCCCCGACCATGTTACACTGGTATTGCGCGGGATGGTCTGGCTTCTCTACTAGAGCCACCGTCCAGTTTTGCTCCAGAATGTCTTGGACTCTCCTTGCTCGGGGTCGCTCTACCAGGGACAGCTCAAGCTGCACCCGTGCTTACGTCATGCCGCTAGTCCAGTATCGCCGCACCCTGTGTGCCCTGCTGCCCGTCTGTGTGGCATCAAAGGCTACGCCTGCCCCCAGCTCTGACGTCGCCCGGTCGTGCGCTTGCTGGACGGGCTCCCGAGGGTCTGTCGTCGCGTCCAAGTTCTCCGAAAAGATACAGGTAGCTTCCTTGCCTCCGGTTCAGCCTCTACATGATGCGCATGAGCTGCTCGAAATGAGCGGTGCGCCTGTCTCTCAGTCCTAGTCCCCGTCCTGCCCATGATATTCCTTGACACTCCCATCCCGCAATTAAGACATCGATCTCTCCCCATGCCTCCATGTGCTCGTCATTGACCTACCTCACATCGTGCACCAGGTTGCTCCAACTCCCCTCCTCTGCACCTTCCAGCAGCTGCCCCAGGTATTCCTCTCTCAGCCTTCGCACATGCTCTTTCGCCATGCTGCGAGACCACTCTTCCAGTTCCACATGTATCCATTTGGAGACCGTCCAGCCCGTCCTCAGCATCGATGCTAGCCCATTCCCGATGCCCCCGAACAGCTCCAGGACCACTACCGGCCGCTGCGGAAGCTCCCAATCCAGCAACAGGGGAGGGATGGTCCCTCTCTTGGTCGCCCAATTCTCATCCACCTCCAGTCCGGTTCTTCCAGCTGAGGGATGGTCTCTCTCGTGGTCGCCCACTCCTCATCCACCTCCAGTCCGGTTCTTCCAGCTGAGGTTTCAGATCGGACATTCGGGCTTGGTAAGCCGCTTTAGGATCATGCCTCACAAATCTCACTGGCAGCATCCCTCTCGGTCCGTCCTCGCTCCAGTAGTGGGGTCCGAACACCACTCTCTCCTGCCATGTGCACAACGTCGCACCGACCTAGTACAACAACTCCATGCCTAGGAGCAAGTCTTAGTCTTCAGACTGCGACACTCTGCATTTCAGCCTGATGCATGTCTCATCCCGCTCTCCTGGCAGCAGCAAAATCTCTACCGGGCTTCACGTGCACGGCATCCTTTTCGGCTCCCCTCCCTCCGCGGTCATCAGCCGATACCCCCTTTCCTGTGTTCTGCTCGGATCATCCAGCCCCATGCGCGCAGCCAGCCCTTTTCCCAGGAGTACATGGTGTGCTCCTGTGTCGATGATGGCTGTCTCCACCGCTATTCCTCCCATGGTCACCGCCTTCCTCTCCACCACCAGCACGGTGGACTCGCACACCAACCGTTCCTTGGGGTGGCGGTAGGACGGGTCATCCACTTCTGGATCCGGTGCTGCTTGCACTTCCTGCTCTTGCGCTCCCCGCGGCTGCCTCGGCAATACGGTGGTCCGCTGCGCGCCGTTGGCCATGCTGTGTATCTGCAGGGTCCGCACCATGAGAGCAAACGATGCCTCGCTTTCTTCCTCTTAGTCTTCCTCCGGGTACGCCAGATGTGCTCGGCTGGGTTCTCCTCCTGCCGTCAGTTCCGTAATCTGCTTCTGGATCTGTGCCATCTGCTCGTTCAGTCCTTCCAGCATCTTTCCCTTGGGCCTCTCCCCTTGCCTCGAATAGCATTCCGTAACCACGTGCCCCCTCTTTCTGCAGTGGCTACATTCAGGAATGGCTGGGCACTCCCGCCTGAGGTGCCCTTCCTCTCTGCATCAGTCACATGTCGGTGCCTTTTTGCAGTCCCGCTGCAGATGTCCGGCCTCTCCGCATCAGTGGCATCGGCGTTGGTCTTGCTACCCTCCTCCCTCTTGCCCTGGTGGTTTGTTTCTTTCTGGGCGACGCTCTTCAACGCGCGGATGCTCTGGGGGCGGCGAGGCGATCTAAGCTGCCCTCCTGCGTTCCGCCGCCCACTGCTCGATTTGTTCCAGCTCGTACTTGCGATTGCCCTGCTCATACAGCGTGGCCAACTCATAGGTTTGTCGCAGCGTTGCTCGGCTTCCCATTTTGAAGATCTTCCCCTTCACTTCCTTCACCAGCGACTCCTCCAAACCGCCTAGGAATTTGATGATGAGCCTGGTCTCATCCCAGTAGTCCAAGTCTTCGGCCAGTTCCCTTAGTCGGCTGTAGCATGTCAGCAGCGACTCTCCTTCCGCCGTGAAAAGGTCGCTAGCTCTTGCATGCGCTCGAGCGTCTGGACTGGAAACTACTCCCGCAACTGCTCCAGGAACAAATCCACCATCTCCCATTCTCTCCCTGGCCGATCTGCCCATTGACACAGGTAATCCTGCTTCACGGTATGATTTAGCCGCTCTGTCTCCCCGCTCACAGTGCTGGACAGCCCTCTGAAGAAGTATTCTCTGTCATAGCCCTCCTTGCACCAGCAATAACGCACGTTATCCAGCTGCATCAAGTAATTCCGCAGCTCCGCTCCTTCCCCAGGGATGCCGGAGCTACGGTCCGGCACTTTGATTTATGGCAAGCTGCCTCCTCGACCTCGGGCTTCACTCGTCACTTTAGACACCCGTTCTAGGTCAACACGCGCAGCTCTGAAGTCTTCTCCGGTCGTCTGGCTCTGCCCTCCGCTCGGCATGCGCAACGAATCCCGCATCGGCTGTACTCCTCTGGGACCGCTCCTCTTGGCGTCCAGGCGACCGCCCGAGACCGGCCAAGTCCCCTTGACTTCTGCGTCTCTGCGGGGCCTGATATGCCGCAGTTAGCTCCGGATTTGTGGTCCCTCGACCTTCGCCCATCTGCTCCTCGGGCCTCAGCACGTTCGCGTTCGTGTGCCAGGATCCGGTCCTATTAATATCTCCATCCGATCTAGTCCTAGGATAATGATTGCCTGACCGCAGCTCCATCTCTGCTCTGCCTCGCAGCGCTTGGTGCTTTGTGTCCCCTCGCTTGTTTGTTGAAAAAGTACGGCCACCGCGTCCTGGCTACCCAAGCTACACCATAGCCTCTCACTCAATGGTCCCCTACCTGAGAACAGGTCACTTGGGTTAAGTGATGCTTGATTTAAACTGTGCAAGAAACAAACAAGCGAGCAGGATTCAGAGCACTGGCAGCTACCCTATATACAACTGCTACTGCTAGGCAAAGGATCCAGCGAAGCGGGACGGATCCCCGTCCTGAAGACCGCTTCAGGCATTCCATGCTATGGTACACATTCGCAAGCATGGGGTTGGGAGGCGTTGGGGGGAGCCACCCAGGTGTCCCTACTTCGCGGTATGTCATTGATGGCTTGGTCCGAACCAGTTCTTGCCGAACCTTCATACTCGCGAACAGTCAATTCCCTCTTGTCCTGCTACACCGCAATACTCCCTACCCTTGCTTAGAACTCTTTTGCAGAAATGGGGAGCAGCCCAGTTGTGCGACAGTGCCGTGGTAGTTTACTGGTGCTGGCGATGTATGGTCAAAATAATCGCATGTGGAATGATGGGTTGACATTCCAGGTGGCCGGTAACAGTAGATGGGTTGTAACGGAAGATATCATGTGGCTGATGGTAAATGGCCCGCAATAGTGAGGGCGAAGGTTTCGGACGATGGGCAGTCCAAAGTTCTGGGTATCGTGCAGTACTAAGTCTCCAGCCTGGTAAGATAATGCTCATTAGTGTAGGTGGGCGTTGCGATTCGAAATAAGATTCGCGCACTTACTGGCTTCGACTGCTGGTTCTCGGGCACTTTGTAATATTTCGGTGAAATGTTGGGTGTGATCGGTACTGTAGGGTTCTGCTCGTAATTCATGTAGAATGGTGACTGTCGTGTAGTGGCTGATGGGGTGTTATTGTACGTGAACTCAATCAATGGCAGGTGCTGCTCCCAGTCAGCCACGTCATCACAGATGGCATGAATCAGCTGCTCCATTGTCTGATTGGCCCGTCCGGTCTGTCCGTCAGTCTCGGGGTGGTAGGCAGAGAAGAATTGCAGGTGCTTGCCAAAGTGTTCCAGAGGTTGCACCAGAAGTTACTGGTGAATTTTGTGTTACGATCCGAAATGACGGCGGATGGAATTCCACGGAAGCGAACGGCGGTTGAGATGAATAGGTGGGCCGTTTCTTCGGCTGAGATACTTTTCTTGCCGGCGGTGAAGTGGGTCATCTTCGTCAGCTTATCGACAACGACAAATATCGCGTCATTACAGCCGTCCTTGGCATGAAATCCAGTGATGAAATCCATCGTCACCTGCTGCCACGCACGAACAGGCAGCGGAATTGGCTGCAACTGTCCAGCTGGCTTGTGCTTCGATGATTTCATGGTTTGGCAGGTTCTGCACGAAACCACATGCTGCTGCACGTCCCCATGCATGTCGGGCCAGAAATAGTATCTAGACAACTGCTGCCATGTTTTCTCCACTCCAAAATGCCCCAAAACGGTACTGTCATGGGCTTCTTGTAACAGTAACTCCCGTAATTAATTGTACTATGATACACAAATGCGGTCATTCCCTGTCTTTACGTGATAGACTCCCTTAGCCGTTGCTAGCTGTTCGTATGCACCCGACGTAAAGAATCTGTTTGTCTGGTACTTGTGGTTAAATAGGCCTGTTAATAGCGGGGAAGTTTGGGCGAGGATTATGGAGTTGAGATGGGCGGATGGGCGAGAAAGGTGGTCTGCAATATTTGATGCCCCTTTCTTGTAGGTGACCGTGTACTGAAAGTTGGACTCCATGAAATCCAACCACTGAATCTATCGTGGGTTTGAGTAGTGACTGTGCGCAGATATACTGTAGGTTTTGGTGGTCTGTCCGTGTTGTCACGTCCGCGCTTGTCAGGTAGAACCGCCACACCTTGAAGGCGTGCACAATCACAAGCATCTCCTTGTCATGTATCGGATAGTTTTTGCTCGGGCGGGTGCAGCTTTTGTGACTCGTACGCAATTGGCAGTAGGTCTTCGCCGAAGTCCTGTAACAGTACAGTTGCGATGACGATGTCGCTGGCGTCTGTGAGTACTTCGAATGGATGGTGAGGATCGGCGATGTGGAGAACAGGGGCTGAGCACATAAAAAATTTGAGCTTAGAGAAGGCAGCTTGCTCTTTCTCCCCCCACCTATACCCAGTTCCTTTCCGCAGCAGGTCAACGGTGCAGTAACCCCCGCCATATTTGGGAGATATCGCCGAACATAGTTGACGAACCCTAAAAAACTTTGCAGCTTCTGCATGTTCTTAGGCGGTAGCCAAGCTTGCACTGTCTCGATTTTGTGTGGGTCCACTTCGACGCCCTTAGTGGAAATAACGTGTCCCGGAAATTCTACGCGGTCATTTAAAAACTTGCACTTACTGTAGACGCCTTCGTGAGCAGCCGATGCTCCTGAAGTAGCGTGAAACCTACTCCGAGGTCCTTCAAGTGCTGCTCTCGGATCTCGATGTAGATCAGGATGTCGTCTCGGTAGACTATAACACACCTATCTATAAAGGCCGTTCCGTTGGTAATCCCTCGGGCAGGTTGTCAGGAAATATCTGCAGAAATCTGCGAATCAATTGCACGAGATCGGTCGGCACTGCTGCTGTCAGCTTCTCTAAATGGGACGGTTGTGATGAAATGTCGACAGCGCGAATGACTACAACGAAGAATTCAGCGCCCCGTGCGACCGCTCGTTTGATCGGCATGGAGTTCACCTGCATCACTCCCCAAGTGATCCCCTTTGTTCATTATGGAAACGTCACACTACGGCCATTGATTCTTACGGAACAGTTGTCGGTTGTCCAGTAAATTTTCGGATTGAACCATCGCAGCCAATCATGTCCTAGCAATATGTCGAAGCCATTGAGTGTAGTTGCCAGCATCTCCATCGAAAAAACTGAATCCAGCTCTGAAGCGTACCCTAATCCTGTCAGCCCCGTCTTTTATTGCTAGTGGGGTCCCATCAACGAGTCGGGCGTCAATCTACGGTAGGCACCTAAGGGTAACTTACTTTTTTTTGTCGTGGCGAGGTTGATCATGCTGTGGCTAGCTCCTCCGTCCACGGAGATTTTATTTTTTTTCCCCTTGAACCCTACCCTCTTCATAAAAGGGCCTAAGTGGCATTGGGTGAGGAGACTCCTTGATAAGGAGGTATGACTGGAGATAATGAAGACCCATCAGCAAGCAGCAGATATTTTCACTAAGCGTCTGGCGGAGGCGGATCATTGGAAGGGCATGAAGCTTGCTGGGATGAGTGTGCATTGAGTATGCATGCTTGAGATGTTGATATGGTGGATGATGGTTGGCAGCCAGAGGGGGAGATTGTTGTGTGATGTCATCATATGCTATCACATTCTGTCTACCTCCCATCCCTTGTTTCCATTCGCATGTATGGTTTGACAGTGTGTGAAAGAATTTGTATGGTGTGTGTTCTGGAGTTTGGGAATGTGTTTTGTGTTATTCTGTCTGAGCAGGTATTTGTAATGATAGAGCTTGAGAAGATCTTTCCGACGCAACAAGAATCGCTACAATCGGAGCAAGAACGCGAAAGCTATGAAGATTCGAAGTTCATGAGCTTGCGTTACAATTGCGGCGGTTACAAAGTGAAGTTGTGGGGTGACTCTATATGGATTTGGGACCATTAGGGGTTGGGGAAATTCGTCAATCTACTGTAACAGCTGCAAATTAGTTGAGAACAACCAAGCTAGGTTGGCAAGGGTGGCCAACTTGGATGGATTGGTTGGGAAGGGACAAATGTCAAAGTTGGGGTTCCTATAGGGAGGGAATCTTTGTGCTTATGGGGTTTCCTAAGTTGGGGACTCTCTTGGGACCTTCCCTCTCGTCCCTCTCTTCCCATCCCAACCTTTCTCTTGCTCCTCTAATTCCTTGTGAGATTCTTGAACTTTGATTGAACTTTTTGAGATTGAGTTAAGTTCTCCTCCTACAGCTTACCCCCCAATGCGTCGAATGACATAGCGTCGCGAATACTCCATCAACTGACGTGATTCAAATTGAGAACGGTAGCTAAAATTATAAGCTACAACATATCTAATTTTCGCGACATTCCAACTGCTAGTTTTTTGGCGACGTCGTTTCTTGTGAAGACAGTTTTTCTGTTCAGAATTTCGGATTTATATTTTGAGTAATTCTAGCTCCTAAGTTCACCTAGACTCCGTCCTTAATCCTAACAATCCGCCGCTGCACCCTCCTTATTTAGCCGAGTTTGGTCGATTGCGTAAATCGGTACCAGTACTCGATCAGGGTCATCGGTTATGGGCGAGCAGGTTCAATCGGTAGTAGGTCCATTAACTACTGATACTAAGCATTTCCCTGGTTGCTGGAACTCCCCTGCCCCTGATTCCGCTTCTTCCGATCCGCTAGGCATTCTGGCTTGCGATGTCCCGGCATGTTACACCCGATACAGCGACCCTTGAAGGTTGTATCTACTAAGTTGGATGTTGTAACAACGTGTACAGTGGCACGCTCGATTGGTCCACGAGGGTTGTGACTTCGGTCATAGGAACCTGCTCTTGGCTTGAAGAACGAATCCAACCACTCCGCAACCCTCTGCGCCTCCATCAAATCCATAATTTCCCTGATCTGTATTTCTCTGCGCAGGACTGGTCGAAGTCCCCCGATGTATCTGTCGAATTTCTCGTCAGGGCGAATGTAGCCGACCTGGTCGCATGAATTCTTGAAACTGCTGGTGTAGTCCTTGGCCGATCCAAGTTGGCGGCACATGCGAAGGCAGTCGGGCCTTTGAATGGTTGCGTTGACGTGTTCGAAGCGGCGACAAAATCTTGCACACCATGATTGTCGCGTGCTGTACTCGTCCACCTCGGAATAACTTCCTGCCCAGTGATTGGTCGCGCGAAAACGATCGAGCAAGCGTAATATCGTATCCAGCTCCTATGAACGAATTATCCGCTGTCTGTCAACATATGATTGTATATGTTATAGGCTAGATAGGTGCATGCTCATAGAGAGTACAACACCTTAGGTTGTATCCCCTAATCATACTCAATTCATTACTCTGAGATGGTGGGGGTGGTGGAGGTGGGGGTGGGGACGGTGGTTCAGACGAGGGGACCGGGGCTGGTGCCCGGGAGCAGCAGCAGTAGCCTCAGCAGCAGCAATCGCAGAAACAGCCTCAGCAGCAGCAGTCGCAGCAGCAGCGGCAGCAGCAACAGCCACCGTGGAGACCCCCGCTGCCGTGGTGGCTTGGTGGCGCTGGTGGTGGTGGTCAGGGTGGTGTCACGCGCAGCTCGGTGTCGGGTGGCGGCTCCAGTGTGACCACCTCCCAGTACCAGCTTCAGACCGGCCCCCACCGTGGCACCGTTTGCGACCGTCCATGTCACACCGCCGCCCGCTGCTACCACTGCCTCTTTGACTTCTATTGTCTCAGCTTTAGTCCCACCTCGGACCCTCCTAAGTGGTACGCTCTGGCCCGCTGCCGTGTGCCCGTCATTGAGCTCAACATGGATCGGATTAGGAATCCTATATATGTCATGTATGCTGATGAATCTAGTGTGACTGTATCTTATTACCCTGTGTTGTCCAGTGTAGGTGTGCCTCCCGTGTATAGTCTAGGTTCCCCTGCTACGTCAGGCGTAGAAACTCTTGCATGGTTTAGCTTAGGCTACTAGCCTCTCTGCCAGCCGCCACTATGGCAGATGCTACTACTTAGCTCTCTTTCACGCTCGACTCTGGAGCGTCTGCCTGCATCTTCCGCGACCACACTTCACTCACGCCGCTTGCTGCCCCTGCCCTTGTAGCGCTTGCTGACCAATCCTGAGGTCCGTAGTCGCACGTACTGTAGCTCCACTACCCTTCCCTGTCTGGCGGTCCCCTCGGTCTCTCTTACAGGCTTGCACATCCCCTCGTTCTCCAGGAACCTAGTTGGTGTCGGCTGTCTTCAAGACCTTGGCGTCACCACTACGTTCCTTGGACACGAGCCGAACGTTGTCTGTACCGAGGCCGCACTGGTGACCCTCTTACAACATTCCCCCGGGACCCCGTGTCTTGCCTGTTCACGCTGGACACTGCGTCCCCCCTGGTGGGAGCACCCCCTTAGGTCACCGCGTACTCTCACGTAGCTGCAGCCTGCTCGTGTCGGTCGCTCACCCACCCTTCACTGCTGTGGCACCACGGCCTAGGTCACCCCGCTCTCCCGCACCTGCGTTATATGTCCCATTACGAGCTTGTCCGTGGTCTCCATGCGCCGCTCCCTGCCCTCCCTCCCTCGCCCGCGCCGCCGTGTACGCCCTGCGTCAAGGGTCGGCTGCGCCGTGCTCCCCACTCCACCTTGCCCCCCCCTACCAATACGCCACTCCAGACCCTGCACCTGGACGTTTGGGATCCCACCCATGTCCCTGGGCCGCGTCGTGAGCGCTACTTTCTAGTGCTTGTCAACGACTTTACGCGCTACACCACGGTGTTTCCCCTAGAGCGGAAGGTCGACGTGCCTGACGTTCTTATCTCGTGGGTCGTAGCTGGGTGAGTTCACCACAGCCTTCTCGTGCTGCGTCTCCTTTCCGACCGTGGCAGCGAGTTCGCCTCCGGTCGGCTTGGCCAGTTCTGTCGTGCGAAGGGCATCACCCAGTTGTACACCCTGCTGGACTCCCTGCAGCAGAATGGGGTCACTGAGCGACGCATCGGTTTGGTCATGGAGGTGTCTCGTACCTCTATGATCCATGCGGGTGCACCCCATTTTCTGTGGCCATTCGCTATTCGCTATGCCGCTCACTAGCTTAACCTGTGGCCACACTCCCAGCGGCCGCAGGTTTCACCGACCCTCCTCTGGACTGGGTCCCCTAGTGACGCGTCTGCATTCCACGTCTAGGGCTGCCTTGCTCACATTCGTGCTTCTGGCATGGACAAGCTCACTGCCCGCACTTCCCCTGTGTCTACCTTGGTCTCCTCCTTAACGCGCCTGTCTGGCACTTTTGCCACCCGCCGTCTCACCGCTTCTTTCACTCGCGTGATGTCACCTTTGACAAGTATGTCTCCTTCTACAACCTCTTTCCCCACCGAGGTCTCCCGGTTTTCCCACCCGTGTTTCTGGTTCCCACTCCCCCGGTAGCCGCTGCTCCTCTCCCTCCCCATCCCGCCCCGTTTGGTGTGTCTCACGTCACTCCCCTCCCGTCGGTTGTCCCGGTCGAGGAGTCGGCTGACTCTGGTGGCCCTGCGGTGCCATTCTCTCCGCATATCTGTGCCCCGGTGTCTCCTCCTCCGCCGTCACAGCAGCTGCCGCCGTCGCCTCCGCAGCAGCAGCCGTAGTCATCGCCACCGCAGTAGCAGCCATTGCAGGGGTCCGCGAGCTCTGGGGGTGCGTGCGTTGAGGAGGGTGCTCGTCCTGGGGTTCCTGACCTGGCTTGTCCCAGTGGTCCTGGGGGTGGCACCGGTGCTGGAGAGGGTTCTCGTTCTGGGGGTGCTAGTCATGAGGTTACTGTCGTGGCTCATCCTGGCGGTCTTGGGGGTGGCGCTGCTGTTGGAGAGGGTTCTCGCTCTTGAGGTGTTGGCCTGGAGTGTCTTGGAGGTAGCCGTGGTGAACCTGGAGGTTTTGGTGTTGGCGCGGAGCACCAACCGTAGCAGCAGTCGGCGCCAGTTTCTGCCCTTCGCCTCCTCGGCCTTTCCTCCCCTGACCACCCACCTGAGTCTCGCCCGCCGCTGCCTCCCCCGCCTGTCTACGGCCCTGTGTTTCCTCCACCGGGCTCGTCTCCGGCTCATTTCCCCCCACGTTCTCCTCATGTGTCTCCTCCTGTGTCTCCTGACCCGACGCCTCCGTCCCACTTCTGGTGTCGCCGTCCCTCTCGTGCTCGTCCTGTCTCTCCTATTCAGTGCTCTCTCCCTATAATGCTCCGTTCCCACGTGTCTCGTCCTCCCCTCCTCCCGTCGCCTCCTCCGTCGTCGCTTGTTGTCGCTCCGCCTCCTCTGTCTTACTTCCTTCATGCCGCTTGTCCTCTTGTTCATCGGGTCCTTGCCTCCCTCGTTACCGACCCGTCTGTTCTTGTCTCGAGTCTTGACGCTCTTGTCGCTGCCGTCGCTGACTTTGCCTCTACCCACCGCCTTGACTATGCCACAGCTCTGGTCTCTGACCCTGCCCGTCCTCCGTCCGTCGGGGGTGCTCCTGTCCTTGGTAGTGACGTCCTAGAGGACTGGCAGTATGAGCTCGCTTTCCTTTCCAAGGCCACTCCTCATCTCTGCTCCATGCTGCTAGTCCCCGAGGATGACCCAGACGCCCTTGACATCCTGACCCCTTGCACTTATGCCAAGGCGACCTCGGGACCCTGGGCCTCTCAGTGGATAGCTACCATGGATGCGGAGATGGCATCTTGGAGATCCATTGGCACCTACGTCGACGCACCTCCCCCACACGGGGTGAACGTAGTTGATGGCCGATGGCTCTTCAAGGTGAAACGCCCTCCCGGAGAGTCGCCTGTGTTCAAGGCGCGCTACGTGTCTAGAGGGTTCAGTAAGCAAGGGTGTTGACTACTTTCAGACCTTCGCCCCGACCCTGAAGATGACTACTCTTCAAGCGCTGCTACACGTAGAAGCACTACTAGCTTCACTCCCTCGACTTCTCCACAACATTTCTCCAAGGCAGTCTGCACGAGTAGGTCTACCTGCGTCGTCTACCCGGCTTCACCGAATCCTTCACCCCCGGTACCGAGTGGCTCCTCTGCCGCCCGATTTACGGCCTGGGGCAGGCGCCCCATGAGTGGCACGACACGCTGCGTGCTACGTTAGCTGAGCTGCAATTCTTCCCGTCGTCTGCAGACCCTTCGCTCTTCGTTCGTTCAGGCCAGACACCATTCTACATCCTTGTCTACAAAGACGACCTTGTCTTCGCCACGGCAGACAGAGACGCACTAGCCTCAGTGAAGGCCGAGCTGCTGACGAGACACACCTGCACTGACTTAGGAGAGTTGCACCACTACCTTGGCCTGCAGACCTCTAGGGACAGAGCAGCGTGCACCGTCACTCTCACACATTCACACTTGGTTCGCTAGGTCCTTTAGAGGTTCGGTCTTCAGTTCTCCTCCGCACCGCCCACACCTCTGCTAGTAGATCACAGGCTCTCGGCTCCAGTCCCTGAGGAGTCTGTAAAGTCTAGTTGTCCTTACGCAGAGCTGGTGGGTAACCTCATGTACCTTATGACTTGCACTCGCCCAGATCTCGCATACCCTCTCAGCATCCTGGCTTGCTTTGTGGCCACTGGCAGAGACTGACCACAATACTGGTCGGCCGCTAAGAGGGTTTTGCGTTATCTAGCAAGTACATCAGGCATGGGGCTAGTGCTAGGAGGATGCAGACCAGTGGTCCTTATAGGGCACAGAGACGCTTCATGGTCGGACGACGCTGAGATGCTCAGGTCCTCCCAGGGCTACGGCTTTAGCCTTGGTGCAGGCGCCATTTCGTGGAGGTCCACCCGCTCGTCGTCTGTTGCCCAGTCTAGCTGTGAGGCTGAGATCTACACCGGTGCCATGGTGGCATAGGAGCTCCACTGGCTGACATTCTTGCTCACAGACTTAGGTGAGCGGCCTAGCTCTGCCTTGGTCCTGTACGCTGACAACAGGGCCATGATCCTCCAGTGTCAGGAGCCTCGACTCAAGGGCACATCCAGTTGCGGTACTTCCTCCTACGCGAGCTACATCAGCGTCGCCAGGCCCGCGTAGTACACTTGGCCTCCGTTGCCAACACAGCTGATATCTTTACGAAGGCGCTTGCGCCTAAAGATCATCAGCGACACTATGTACAGCTTGGTCTAGGTCCTGTAGCTTCTAACTTGCTAGGACCTTGATTGTGTACTACTCCTTATATCATCTTGACAGGCTTTGTGGCTCCTGTTCTAGTGGCTGGACTAGTAGTGCTGCTCTGGGTTACTCTTGTTTCCTTTGTACTCTTGCTGACTGGGCTTCAAACACTTGTCTCAGAGGTTGGACTAGTAGTGTCACCCTAAGCTGCGTGTCTTGTGCTAGTCATTGCCCCTTATCTAGCCTAGGGGGTGTGTCAACATATACTGTATTTGTATTTGTTATAGGTTAGATAGTTGCATGCTCATAGAGAGTACAACACGTTAGGTTATATCCCCTTGTATCCCATAATCATGCACATTTCATTACTCTGAGAGTGTCCCCAATCCATAGCCGGTCCACGTAGGAGCGACACGGCATGTCGGATTTTTTGCGCATCGTCGTCAACGAGCTGCAGTCATAGAGAACGTTCAGGTAAAATATCCACCCGCTGACGGACAACTGTCACGCTGGCTCGGGACGAACGTGGGCGACCTCTGCGCTTTGAGAATTCCTGGCGCCATGTTCATGTTGGCAGTTTGCAGGCCGGTCGGAGAGGTAATTGGGGGCGGCAGATTTACATTCGTCCTTTCGCCAATTTCCACTCGTCCAATAGCCGGTAGCGGGTTGTTCGTCGAGCCCTCGGGCGAAGCCGCATGTGGTTACCGATTGTCGCCAGGGATTTCGGAACGCTGTTGGGTTACTTGCTCATGTTGTCCTTGATTTGTCGTTGGTGCGATCGTGTCGTGTCTGCGGCAGTCGGCTCTGAAGTGCAGATATCTCAGATTTAGCTTGGGCTGTTTCAGCTCGCAATCGTCAACTGTTGTTGGTACAACTCGTGAATAAAGCGGACTTCGTCAAGTGTTGCCGCCCTTTCTTCAAGAGTCATAGCGCTAGATGCCGACGGATCCACCATTTCACGGAAAGTTTTGTGCGGCTTTCGGCACGCTGACGCCGCGAACACAGTCGCTGCTGTAGGTAATATTCAATTAATATTACCAGGACAGCGGATATGCAGTAAGCACAGGGCGTCAACCTCCCTAATTGTCGGTATTGCAGCGGAACTAGAGCGCAAGGTTGAGGGTCGTTGGCTTTGATGGCCAGGTGCAATGAAGCGCAAAGAGCGTGTGTTGAAAGATTGATTAACGAGGAAAAAATACAACCGAGACAACATCAAAACAGCGAGGAGCATGGATATAGCTAGCCTAGGAGCACACGGTCGTGGCCTGGCAGATCTGCGATGTGTGGTTCGTAAACTGGCGCGGAGCGCCCAGATCCCGGCATGCAACAGCAAGGCGGGCAACAATGCATGCGGCTCGTCAGGAGGCCAAATTTGGGACCGCGGTTTAAATTTCGTGGCAGAACTGTCTGGCAACCCCGTTATAGCAAGGTACGCCTTACTGACTAGGGCCTAGGACTCCATATTGTGTACGCGAAACTGCATTGGAGTTTGGGGAGGAAAATCGAAATCGTGAATCTCGTCGAGTCTTGTTCGGTTTTAGGGCGAGCTGGGCGATCAGCCGAAATTGACAGATTCGTCACAATTTTGTGTTTCTTCACACAAAATGAGTGTAGGTGAAGTCGTCCGTGTCCCTTCTACTTTGACGCGGTTCAGAAAACGTCACAATAGTTGCTGCGTTCTCGTTCTGCAGGCTATTTTGGAAGGTTCCAAGTCGTGAGCAGAAGGCTCCGAAACAGCGTTTTTTTTTCCGGAACCTGGGTCAGCCCACAAAAATGTGTCAAACCAACCTCGACCTGTCCAAACCTAGAAGAGTAGCATTGCCTGCATAATGCACCCACCTCAGCGCCGAGGAAGAGTGCATGAAGGTGGAGGGGCAGATTCGTCCCCTGGCAAATGTGTACTCTGCCGCACCTCCAAGTGGACTCCGCCAAATCGCAGGGGAGTCGGGGTACTAGGGTTACCCACAACCCCACCCCGCAAAATAACTACACCTGGACAACACCTCCCACAAAACCAAGATTGCCCATGCCCAAGAAGGAATGAAACCTCTCACGACTTCAGCCACTGGTTGGTGTTGTATATTTTTTACGCTTCTTGTTTTTGAACGGCCCTGGGCAGTTGGTCATCTCGCGTTTTGTTTCTATAGCTGCCCTTGTCGAAATCACATGCGTGCTTTCCTCAATTTGCCTACGCAACTTCACGTGGTGGTTTGGGAAGGCGCAACGTTATGATATAGGAAGTGTCAATGTACTAAAACGTGAGAATACAAGGTCGCTACTGCAATGAAGGCACGAGGTTATATAGGGGTTGGCGTGCTAGGGCGATAACCTCGGAACATGGGTAGGTTCGGCAATGTGGCGACAGTGCCGGACGCGACTCAGGAAAGGGTTGGGCCGATAAATGAGGCCGAACGTGACGAGACGAGGAGTTCGGGTGTACGCGCTAGCGTACGACTCAGTAAGGAATGGAAATTCCTTATACTACCCCCCCTCCTAAACGAGACCGCGAGCATCGGAAACATTCCAACGCTGATAATACGCTGTTAGAATCGGGTGTGACTCTAGCTCAGCGAGCGGCACCCAGCTGTCATCTTCTGACGTGCGATCGCGCCAGCGGACGAGGAAATCAACCATCGAGTCACGTTCAGCTACGTCGTGACTCGATGGCCGAGAGTTTTCAAGGGCTCTGTCGTCGGTTCCTGCAGGGGTGTCAGCTGCGGTACACCGCGTTGGAGTGCCGAGTCCGACAAACTGGGGATGTAGGGCCGTAAGAGGCTGACGTGGAAAGTCGGGTGGTGACGCCAATCAGCCGGGAGTCGGAGGTGAGCAGTGACAGGTGTCACTATATTTGTCACTTGAAAAGGCCCACAGAATATGGGTCGGAGCTTGCTCGGGATCGGCAGCCGCAAATTGCGAGTGTCGAGTAGGACGAGATCTCCCACTTTGTAAGTGGATGTCACGGCAATGGCGATCGGCTTGTCGGCTTGCGACCAGGTTGGCTTTTGTTACAGGATCGAATGACTCGAAGAAAGGTTGCACTATCGATCAGTACAAGGCGCTTTTATACTTCCAGAGTACATCAGATAACCAGGTTTATCTTATCCCAAGGGAATAGACCCTTCTAGAATATAGAATCACCCTTCGTATAGCCACACGAGGCTATTGGCTTTAAGGGATTATAGCGCACCAGTACATCCCAAGCCTGGTCGGTGATATAATTATAATAGCAGGATAAACCAAAGGTTAATGGAAAATGGAGAATAGGAAACCAAATGAGATGAGATAAAAAAAGAAATGAAAATAGGAAGGAAAGAGAAGAAGGAACAAGTGGTGTAACGAGGTCGTACTCTCACACTTCCCCCCCTCAAAGCTGGGTGGTAGAAGTAACACCCTACTTGACAAGGTAGTCATGTAGAGGACGACGGGCGTTACCCATGTCGGTCTCAGGTACCCAGCTGTCCTCAGAAGGATCATAACCCTTCCAACGGATGAGAAGCTCCACGGTGCCATTCCGACGACGGCAGTGTGCAAGAACGGATTCGACCTCGTACTCGGGTTCATTCTGGACGAGGACGGGCGGCGGCGGCGGCGGTTGGCGTCCGACAAAGATCGTGTTTGGATCCCGATAGAGCTTCAGAAGTTGGACATGGAAGGCGTTGTGAATCTTCCACGTAGCTGGCAGGCGTAAGCGGAAGGTAACAGGGGTAACCTGTGCGTCAACGAGGAAAGGCCCGCAGAAGCGAGGTCGCAGTTTAGATGGGAGATGGCTGATGTCAAGGTTGCGGATGTCAAGGAGCACCTCGTCTCCCACGGTAATGGTGTGGTCATTGCGATGGTGATCGGCCTGGCGCTTCTGTTGCTGCTGAATGTCGAGGAGGCGCTTGTGGGTCCGATCCCAAAGCTGATGCATGGTTGTGATGAAATCGTGTGAAGGTTGGACTGTAGCGGATGTTGTCGGTTTTTGTGGTGCGAGCGGGTGGCGTCCGTAGCAGAGGAAGAACGGCATCTGTCCAGTAGCGGCATGTGTAGCGTTGTTGTAAGCAAACTCTAGAACGGGCAGGTGCAGGTCCCATTTGGAGATCTCGTCCTTGCAGGCTGCTCGGAGGAGTTGCTCAACAATCTTGTTGAGGCGCTCGGTCTGTCCGTCTGTCTGCGGATGGTAAGCGGATGACATGGCGAGTTTGGTCCCGAGCAGAGACATGGTTGGAATACCATGCAGTGAGATGATGTAACGAATGAAGAGTTGTGCTGTCTCCTCGGTGCGTGCTGTCGTGTGTGTCGGGATGAAATGTCACATTTTGGAGAACTTGTCGATGATGACAAGGATTGCGTCATGACCGCTGGTGGTAGGTGGTAACCTTGTGATGAAGTCCAGGCTAACCACTTGCCATGGTTGTTCTGGGACAGGAAGACGCTGTAGTAGTCCCGCCTTTTTCTGCTTACTGCTCTTCATCCACTGACATGTATCACACGAGGTGACAAACTTCTGTACATCCTCTGCCATGTGGGGCCAGTAGTAGTGTTTTGCAACACCGGACAGCGTCTTGTTGCTACCGAAGTGTCCGGCGTATAGGACGTCATGGTATTCTTCGAGTAGTAACTGGCGCAAAGGAGGGTAATTGGGTACCCAGATTTTCGTTGATCCTTTCCGGTACGCGATGTCACTGTCCCACTGTAGCAGATGTCGCTTTTCTGCCAAGGGAATTTCGGGGTCGATGGCGTACCCGTGTGTGAAGAGTCCCTTGAGAAGTGGATTCATCCCTTCAATCTGAATAGCGGCAACGTGTGCAGGCCGGCTGAGAGCGTCTACTTTGTTTTTGTGGCCGGGCTTGTACACGATGTTGTAGTGGAAGTGTGTCTCGAGGAAGTCGATCCACCAGACCTGCCTCCTGGAAAGGTTGGGTTGTGTCTTCAAGTATTTCAGGCTGCAGTGGTTGGTGTAGACAGTTGTTCTTCGTCCTTCAAGATAACATCTCCACGCTTTGAAGGTGATGATGATAGCAAGGGCCTCCTTGTCGTGTATCGGGTAGTTGAGTTCTGCCCCGTGCAGTTTCTTGCTGAGGTAGGCGATTGGTTGCAGTCCATTCCCCTGGTCTTTCATTAAGACTGCTCCCACTGCCTGGTCGCTGTCGTCAGCTTCGATAACGTAGTCGCGTTCAGGATCTGGCAAGATGAGTACTGGTGCGGACGTAAGTGCTTGTTTCAGCTGCTCCACGGCTTCCTGGTGCTTCGGCTCCCATTTGTAGGGTGTTTTCTTCTTCAGCAGATTCGTGAGTGGTGCTGCGAGTTTCGCATACTGTGGCACAAACCTGTTGTAATAATTAGGGAGCCTAGGAACTGCTGCAACTCCTTCACGTTCTCGGGTGTCTTCCACGTACGTACGGCTTCGATTTTCTTGGGGTCGACGTGGACTTCTTGAGCGCTCACCATGTGTCCTAGGAATTGGACCTTCTCCAGAGCGAATTCGCTCTTGGACAGTTTGACGTAGAACCGCTCTCGTCGAAGAATTTCGAAGACGCGTCGCAGGTGTTTGACGTGCTGCTTCATGTCGCGCGAGTAGATGAGGATGTCGTCCAGGTATACCACCACGCACTTGTCCAAAAGTGGTCGTAGAATGTGGTTCATTTCAACTTGGAACGTTGCCGGTGCGTTGGTGAGTCCGAACGGCATTACCAAATACTCGTATGATCCATACCGAGTTCGGAAAGCAGTTGTATGGATAGAGTTGTCCGCCATCGGAATCTGCCAGTATCCGGACCGCAGATCCAGTTTGGAAAATACCGTAGCTCCCCGAAGCTGGTCAAGCAGGTCATCGATTCGTGGTATCGGATATTTATTATTGATGGTCTGCTTGTTAAGAGCTCGGTAGTCGATGGACATGCGCATGCTTCCGTCCGGTTTCGGTGTGAAGAGTACTGGGGCACCGTACGGCGAAGTGGATGGTCGGATGAGTCCTTTGGCTAGGAGATACTCGATCTAGTTTTTCATGTCGGTCAGCTCCGTAGGGCTGAGCCGATATGGTGCTCGAAAGGTCGGCTTCGAACCCGGTTCCTCCACGATCTCGTGTTGATGCGTTCGGTATGGCGGTAGCTCGTTCGGAAGATCGTCCGGAAGAATGTCTTGGAACTCCTGCAATAATTCCTTGATCTTTCCTGGAGGTTCCGAGGTCTTCTCTCCGTCGTTCTCTGCCTCTGTTGCTATCGCCAGGAACCCGGTGCCGGTTTGCTTCACGTCCTTCTCGAATCATGCGAGTGTCTCTACTGGGATATCTCCTGTATCGTCCCAGTTGGGTAGCTGTACTCTCTGTCCATTGTTGTAGATGCTTGCGGTGCGGTTCACCCAGTTGATCTCGGGGTTGAATCTTTTTAGGAAGTCTCGCCCGAAGATCAGGTCAAGCCCTTTGATGTTGGTGATGGGGAGTGCAGGTCTCCAGTGCAGTGGTCCGATTTGTAGGTGTAGCACTGCTTCACCGTGTACTGGTAACTTGCTTCCGTCCACCATCATTGCAGAAAATCCTGAAGGCTTGTACTCTTCCCGAAGTCGGTCGATTACTGCTTTGTCGCAGACGGTGTGTGATGCCCCACAGTCCACAAGTGCTTGGAGGCATCGTCCTTTGCAGATGACCTCGAGCACGAGGGGCACGCGTTGCTCGGAGTACCCAAAGATGGTTTCATTGATTGGGTTATAGGGTACATCCCAATATTCCGTAAACACCTTTGTGTTGTTATCTACTCCTGAGCTGGCAGCTGGCCGAGGCTGCTTGGAGAACGGCTCTTCTCCAGTGCCCGGAGTTTCCTTGACAACTATGCGCGTCATTGATGCCGAAGAACTGGATGCATCCGGAGGAGGAGTTCAGGGTTTGTGCAGCTTCTTGTAGACCCCCAGCTTCCTCTTGAGCCGCTTCAGCTCCACTGACGTCTTCCCTTGGGAACGGGTAGTCGTTGTGGGCTGGTGTCGGGAGAGGACGTTGACTCCGTGGAAAGGTCGGCTTCTTTCTACGCTCCTTAATTTTTTCCCCAAGTTGTCCGGTACCGGTATAATCTCCACAGCTGTCTGCTTCTTTTGGAGTCCCTCCCGAAATTTCTCCAAGGCTCTAGCCCCTCGAGAATTACAAGTTTCATTAAAGCATCTTTATAAGATAACTTTAACGAATCCTTATAATTTCTTGGGTCTTGGAAGAGTTTCCCCGTCTCGGCAGAGTCTTTTTTCGCGGAGTCGTATTTTTCCTCGGCGATTTTCCCTGGCGAAGACTGGTCGTGGGGTGGAGATTTTCCCCCATCATTTCCTCCTTCTCGCGTCGAATTAGCTTCGTCGCAGTTGATTTTCCCAGAATCCCGCGGCCGTTTTCGGATCCTTTCTTTTTCGCCAGCTAGATCCGCGATCATTGGCGACTCCCGTTTTTTGTCTTCTGACTGGCCGAAGGAATTCCGCCACTATTGCGTGCCCAATACTCTGCGCGTGCGGCTTTCATTTTGTTGCAGTCGAAGATTCGATGACCCGGCACCCCGCAAAAATCACACGTGTAGTTGTCGTTTTTCGGACGTGGCCGCCCCTCGAACCTGTCGACTTCCATCGGGTCGGCGAACGTGGGGTGAGCCGAGCAGTCGCCCTGTCGCGTACTGCCGACGTGCGTCCGTCGTGTCCCGGCGTTGACCATGTCGAAGCGCTCCGCTGCCGAAACGACGTCACTGTAGCTCACGTAGTTTGACACAGCCACTTGTCGTTTGACTTCGGTCTTCAGCCCGGCGAGGTAGGACTGTACTTTTTCCTCTTCGGTCAGGTCGGGAATTCGGTTATAAAATTCCTCCATCTGCTGCGTGTACTGCGCTACACTCCCGAACTGTCGATGGCGATGATTTTTTTCCCGGGCAAGGAAACTCGAATTTATCAGCGTGAAGCGTTTCAGCAGGTCGGTGCGGAACTGCTGCCACGTGGCTTCACCGTGGATGAAGGTGCTGTTGCCGCCAATCCACTCGAGTGCCGGCCCTCGCATCTGTGTCGCCGCGAGTCGTACGCGTTGACCGTCCCAGACTGGTGAGCTCCATCCGACGGCTGCGAAGTAGATCTCCATCCCGGCGATCCATCTGCGGGCGTCGGAGTTTCGATCGCTCGGATCGAACGGCTCAGGTGGGCGCGGTTTCAGACCCTCGAGAAACTGTTGCGACTGCTGCGTCATCGCCGTTGTCGAGGCGTGCTGCGCTCCGGTGAGTCGAGTTACTCGCTCGAACTCGTTTCGCCACGCTTCGCGATCCGCTCGCATTTCCTCCTGAAGGGCTGCGATGCGCGCGAAGAGCTGCTGGGTAACCTCGGCGTTGTCGAAGGTTGCCATCCTGTTCAAAACACGCGCGGAGGGGGGGGAATTCGAAAAATCGCAGAGCTGGTGCTTACCAGAATCGGCGTCGAATTGGTCGCCCCCGGCGGTTTTTCGAGGCAGGTTTTCCCGCTGCTGCTGCTTTGTTGAGCGCGGCCGAGTGAGAAAAGCTCTGATTACCAAGTGTCACAGGATCGAATGACTCGAGGAAAGGTTGCACTATCGATCAGTACAAGGCGCTTTTATACTTCCAGAGTACATCAGGTAACCAGGTTTATCTTATCCCAAGGGAATAGACCCTTCTAGAATATAGAATCACCCTTCGTATAGCCACGCGAGGCTATTGGCTTCAAGGGATTACGGCATGATTACGCCAGATAGCGCACCAGTACATCCCAAGCCTGGTCGGTGATATAATTATAATAGCAGGATAAACCAAAGGTTAACGGAAAATGGAGAATAGGAAACCAAATGAGATGAGATAAAAAGAGAAATAAAAATAGGAAGGAAAGAGAAGAAGGAACAAGTGGTGTAACGGGGTCGTACTCTCACAGCTTTCCTAATTGCCTTAGCTGCTTTTTCTCGGGCACCAAGAATGTCTTCAGCGAGTTTCCGGGACCGAGGCACGGGTGTCTCGATGTTCGGGGTAGAGGGTACCACTGGGTCCTGTCTGTAGTTGAGGAAGAATGGGGACTGATGGGTTGTGGCAGAGGGCGCGTTATTATACGCGAATTCCAGCAGTAGAAGGGATTTCTCTCATGTCTGTGGGTCAGTACAGGTAGTCCGAATGAGTTGCTCCATAGTTTGGTTGACTCGTTCAGTCTGTCCGTCGGTCTGTGGGTGGTAGGCGGAGGATAACTGTAGTTTGGTCCCACAGGTGGCGCCAGAAATTCGATGTGAATTTCGGGTCTCGGTCTGAAATAATTGCGGTAGGCAGTCCGTGCAGTCGAATGACGTTGGCGTTGAAAATTTGGGCAGTCTGCTCAGCTGTAATTGTCTGTTGGCAGGCGATGAAGTGCGCCATTTTCGTGAGTCGGTCAATGACCACGAGGATGGCGTCGTTTCCGCTGGGACCGGTTGGCAGTCCTGTCACGTGGTCCATCATGATGCGTTGACAGGGCCGCTCGAGCGGATCCAAAGGCTGTAGGAGTCCGGCTGCTCGCTGATGGGAGGAGTTCATGATCTGGCAGACGGTGCAGGAGGACACGTACTTGCGCACGTCGTCGGCCATGTTCGGCCAATAATAGTTGCGCTGAAACGTCTTCATAGTTTTGTCGACTCCGAAATGCCCGGAGGTAGGGTTGTCATGGGATTCCTGTATAAGCAGGGTAAGAAGTAAATCGTAGCCGGGTACCCAGATGTGGGAAGTGTCGCGCTTATTAAAATAGTGTCCGGTGAACGTGGTATGCTGTTGATGAATAGCAGAGCGGAAGAAAGGGTCGATTTTGTGGCCGTGGGTAAATAGTCCGGTAAGTAGTGGGCTGGTCTAGGCGACTAGTATGGCGGCTGTATGGGTAGTAGGTCGAGTCAGGGCATCAGCAATATTGTTGGCGCCCCGTTTGTAGGTGATGGTGTAGTGGAAATTCGACTCGAGGAAATCGAGCCATCGGATCTGTCGCGGGTTGAGATTCGGTTGGGCTCGCAAGTACTGGAGGGATTTGTGGTCGGTCCGCACCGTGACGTCAGCACCTATCAGGTAGCACCGCCAGGTTTTGAACACGTGGACGATCGCCAGCATTTCCTTGTCATGTACCGTATAGTTTTTTTCCGCGCCCTGCAGCTTCCGTGATTCGTAGGCGACCGGCTGTAATCCGTCGCTGAAATCCTGTAGGACAACTGCACTGATGGTGATATCGTTGGCATTGGTGATGACTTCGTATGGACTGTCAGGATCAAAGATGCGAAGGACGGGCGGCGACGTGAGGGCGATCTTCAGTTGGTCGAATGCAGCTTGCTGCTTCTCTCCTCACCAAAAACAATCGTGATCCTTGAGTCGGTCAGTTAGCGGGGCAGATAACCCAGCCATATTGGGGATAAATCGGCAGACGTAGTTGACGAAACCCAAAAGACTCCGCAGCTCCTTTATGCTAATGGCGACTTCCACTCCTGTATTGTCTTGATTTCCTTGGGGTCGATTTTCACTCCTTCGGTAGAAACGACGTGGCAAAAAAACTCCAACTCCTGCTTAAGAAAGTCGCACTTAGACCCCTTCGTGATGAGGCGATTCTTGTGCAGCAGCGTGAAGACTGCATCAAGTTCGTGTAAGTGTTGCTCCCTGCTGCGGCTAATGTTGAGGATATCGTCGAGGCAGATAATAACGCATTTATCCAAGAGTTCCCTGAGAATGCCATTCATGGTCATCTGAAAAGTCGAGGGCGCGTTCGTGAGGCCAAAAGGCATCACCAAGTATTCGTAGCTGGCGTAGCGGGTGCGAAATACGGTCTTGTGACAATCCTCGGCGGCGACGCGAATTTGATGGTAACCCCCTCGCAAGTCGATTTTCGAGAAGAACTTGGCTCCACGAAGTTGGTCGAGTAGTTCGTCGGCTCACGGGATCGGGTAACGCGATTTGATTGTGATCTTGTTGAGCGCACGGTAGTTGATGCACATGCGGAATCCTCCATCATTTTTCGGTGTGAACAGTATCGGGGCGGCGTATGGGGACGTGCTTGGCTGGATAAATCCCTTCGTCAGAAGGTAGTCCAGCTGCTGCTGCAATTCTTCCAGTTCTGGTTGGCTCAACCGAAATTGTCGCTGTACCGTCGGTTGGGCGCTTGGTTCCGGCTCGATGCGATGGTCTTCTGGTCGGCTCGGCGGAAGTCTAGCTGGCAGGTCGTCCGGGAAAATCGCGGGGTGTTTTCGAATCAGGTCCGCTAAATCCGGAGAAACGGCTTCGCACAGCTTCGCGATATCTTCGGCTATTGTCGTCGACGTCACCTCGCGAAGATCAACGGCGTACGCCGCAGCTCCCGCTTTTATCGCGCGCTTGAAAGTTATCGCATGGACTTGGGTGCTTCGCATGCGAGGTCCTGTCCATTTCGGTAGCTCATGGGGGATCCCATCGAGTTTTATGCTGCAGCCGCCCGTCGTCCAGTCGATCTTCGGGTTGTACTGTCGCAGCCAATCTCATCCCAGCAGCACGTCGCACCCGTCGAGTGTAGTCGCCAGCAGCCCCATCCGAAATTTTACGTGCTCCCCGCATTGAAAACTGACATTCTCCACTCGCTCCCGTATAGCCAGCGGTGTTCCATCCACCAGTCGGGCGTCAATTTCGGGTAGACACTTGAGTAAGGGAATACACAATTTTTTAGCCCTGTCCAGCTGTATGAGACAGTGACTCGCGCCTCCATCCACGAAAATCTTCAGCAACACTCCGTTGACTTTACCCTCCACCAACACAGGGTGACCAGCAGTTTCGTCCCCCTTATTCGTCTGGGTCCGGTCGATTGCAGCAATCGGGATCACGACCCCGTGGGGACTGTGTGGCTCGGACGAAGAAGCATGCTCGTCAGTAAGGGGCCCGGTACTTACTGACGCGACCCATTTCCCGGTCGCTCCTTCGGCTTCTTCCCCATAGAATTCTGGAGTGCTATGAATTCTTCGCAGTTGCGTCGGATGCGACCGGTCGGCCACAGTGGTAGCATAGCCCCGTATTTCGCGGAACAACTACGTAAATATCCACTGCGTGCACCCCTTTTATCGTGGCGCGCTGGTACTGTTCTCGAGGGCGACCTCCGTCGTAGAAGTTCGTTCTCGGCTTCGTGAGCGAATCAGCGGCTTCCACGAGCTGGATGAAGTCTTGTAACCGCTTTGCAGGGCGTTGTAGTTTTATCTGGTACTGTATTTTAGGCTTCAGTTCGCCCATGTATCTGTCCACCTTCTCCAACTCGTGCATGTAGCCACATCTGTCCACCAACGTCAAGAATGACGCGGTGTACTCGGACACAAATCCCAGCTGCTTCCACATGTGTAGAGTCTCGCACGCTTTGTCTGAGTCAGGAGCATGCTCAAACCGCTTGCAAAGCTCTGCGCACCACATTGCCCACGTGCGAATGTGGGTCGCACCAAACAGCAAGTCTGCCTCGTCTTCGTCGCCGAATTATTCGGACCACTTGTGCTGTCATTCTGTGTGAGTTGCCGCTGAGTCAACGATGACCTTCCACCATTGTAGGGCGGCCCCTTGCAACAGTGGTAACGCGTGGCTGATCCGCTTCTGATCGTCTCGGATGCCTGGCGCATTAAAATAGATACAGCGACGGAAATAAGTGGGCCTATTAATCCACTGCAGTACATAGACTCAGTCATTTTGGCCGGATATGTTGTCATAACCCAACCATAACATATTGCATACTGTGCCCCTTGACGTCACTTACTCAATGCACTTGGGTGTTCTAACTTTATCGAGTTTATTGTAAAGAGTACAATAATAAGCGTTCGTTACTCGATGCGGACACTTTAGGCCAACTTCGCGTCCAGATCTATTTCCTGTCTGCATTACGCGACCTCGCAACCTACGCTGCCATTTTTCTCTCGATAGTCTAGCGGCAACTACGCCAAGCCCCCAGCGACGATGCGACCGCTTCTTTCGAGCCAGAAAGATAGGATCGCGACACTTATTCGACAGGGCCAGAGTATTCGACAAATCGCTAAAGCATTAGGAATAGGAAAAAGCACGGTACATAAATATGCTCACGAAGCCTCCCAGCGCTCGAGCAGCCTAGCGGTCAGGCCGAATGTTCCTAGGAACGACCGACTGCCACAGGATCGAATAGGGTTTGCTCAATGTTGCACCATCAATCAGTACAAGGGGCTTTTATACTTCCAGATTGCATAAGGTAACCAGGTTTATCCTATCCAAAGAGAATAGACCCTTCTAGAAATAGAATCACCCTGTGTATAGCCATGCGAGGCTATTGGCTTTAAGGGATTACGGCAGGATTACGCTAGATATAGCGCGCCAGTACATCCCGAGCCTGGTCGGTGATATAATTATAATAACAGGATAACCCAAAGGATAATGGAAAGTGAGGAATAGGAAACCAAATGAGATGAGATAAAGACCAAATGAATCAGGATAAAAAGAGGAATGAAATAGAAAGGAAATATGGAAAGGGGAAAATAGTTTAACGGGGTCGTACTCTCACACCGACCGTGCGTACTCTCGGTTAGTGATAGGCGCTCTCTGGTCCGAGCCGTCACTTCTGGCCGAGCGAATACTAGCATAGAAGCCGCAAAACTTCTAGAATCGGAGCGCGTCATCAAGATATGCCCTAGAACCGTGCGCAACGCCCTGAAGAACTCCGGTTTAGTAGCCGTGCAGAAACCGAAGAAGCCGCGACTTTCTGCCCGAAATATCAGAGACCGACTCGATTTTGCCAAGGCGCATCTTGAATGGACCATTGAAGACTGGAAGGGAGTTATCTGGTCCGACGAGACCAAGATCAACCGCTTTTCCAGTGATGGCCGCAAGTACGCGTGGATACGCGACGGGGCGGCCCAGCAACATCACCACATTCAGCAAACCGTCAAGGATGGGGGCGGGTCATTGATGGTATGGGGATGCATGACGTATGATGGCCCGGGCTATATGTGTAAGATTGACGGCCGCATGGATGGGGAGATGTACAGAAGCATTTTACATGATGAGCTAGCTCAAACTATCGATTTCTATAGTCTAACCCCCTCGGATGTAATTTTCCAGCATGACAACGACCCCAAGCACAAGAGCCGCCTTATGTAAGCATGGCTAGCTGAGCAGGCGTATGCAGTCCTCATGTGGCCTTCCTCCTCCCCTGATCTCAACCCCATAGAGCACCTGTGGGCACACCTCAAAAGGGAGCTTGCCAAGTATGAGCACCCCTCCATAGGGATGCTCCAGACTTGGGAGTGGGTGCAAGGAACATGGGATGGCATTGGGGTGGATGTGTGCAGGGGCCTCATCAACAGTATGCCTAGGAGGGTGAAGGCAGTGGTTAGGGCTAAGGGGAGGTGGACTAGGTACTGATTTTGGATTGTTGAACACTTTCTTCAAATCTGGCCAAAAGTGTCCGAATAGTGCTTGGTGAATGTGGTTGTTGGTGTGGCATTATAAACATGCCCTTTCAGGCTGCACGACATGTGCTCTTCTTGCTCAGGAGGCATTATACTAGTATATTAAAGCCCCATGTTTTTAAGACTCTGTATGAAAAATACACACGCATTTTAGCCTCTCAAAGGGTCAAGATATGGACAGTTTTTTCCGTCACTGTATTCATGGCGAATATCCACTCCCGCACCGTCACGCCTTTATTAGTTGGGTCGAAAGGAGCGGGTTGCTGATATCTCATGCCGCCACTTGTCGAGCGCGGGGCTGTTGCCGCTAGTCGTGCCAGCTCCACTGGCGACGGTTGCTGCTCACCCGCCTTGCTTCGTGCATCGTCGCCCGGCTCCTCTGAACGCCTCTCCTGCGCCTGGCGAAGTCATTGGTTCTCGTCGCGGAGGTTGTTGACGACGCTTGTCAAATTATTTAACTGCTCCATTAATGCTTGCAGATCCACAGTTTCTCGAGCAGAGTTCGCAGCAGTCGAGGTCGTTTGTTCCTCAACCATCGAATCTACCGGAACCATGGCGGTCGGGACGGGGCAGAAGCTAGCGCACACGCTGTAGTTGTTGACGTAAAAATATTTACGATCAAAGACAACTGCTGTGCAGCCGTGCTAATCCCCTCTGGCCACCCTTAATTAATTAAACGGGAAAACGGAAGGTTCCTGGAAAGCTCGGGCTCTGATACCAGCTGTTATGATATAGGAAGTGTAACTGTACTATAACGTGAGAATACAAGTTCGCTATTGCAATGAAGGTACGAGGTTATTGTTAAATTATATATGTTAGTATATAATTGTAGGCTTGGTAGACGTTACTGAACATTTCTGTAGAGGGTACAACACCCCTCCTTGTATCCCTCTCTCTTCTTTTCTAAGGCCCTCTTTTCTCTCGTCAAACTCTCCCTCCTAGTTCTCCTAGCTCCTAAAACCTCACGCCACTTTCATGGCGTCCTAGTTTTTAGTTCTGATATGGTTTCAGAGCAGGACGCCCTTCCCGGGCCTGCTCTCCACGCTTCCGCCGCGTACTCGTCCTTACTTGGCCGACGTCGCGGCCTTCTGTTTGCCTGCCGCCGTGGCACATTTTCCGAGATGCCGTGGCAGCCTCTGTGTGCTGTCGTCTCAGCGTCGACGGGCAGCCGCGGCTCCGAAGCCATGCTGTGGTGGCGTCGTAGTGGTGCCGTGGCGGTGTCGTCGGCCTGTTGCCGTCGCGCACCACCTGCGTGTTGCTGGATTTGCAGCCCGCCCGCACTCCAGTAAGCGCCGCGCCAGCAATGGCGCCGCGCTGAAGATCCGAAGCCCCACCTCTTCCCCTTTCCCTCTGTCTCCTCCTCTTCGTCACAGTCGCCGCCTGACTTTCGCCGGTCGTCCCCCTGTCGCGGAGCTTGGACACGTCGCCGAAAGGGCGGGGGCCGCTGCCGTTACCAGGGTCGTAAGCCGAAGCTGTCGCTGTCGCCGTTGTCGTCGCCGCACGCCGCCGTCGCCGTCGCTGTCGCCGCTGCCGAGACTACCGCCGTCGCCATCTCCAGGGCCTTGGGGTTTGCCCTGCTTGAGTAGTCGTGGCTGCTGGGAATGGGGGTGCTAGGTTAGGGGGTGTGGGATGTGTGGGTCCTTATGCTACCAAGCCTAGGGGGTGTGTTAAATTATATATGTTAGTATATAATTGTAGGCTTGGTAGACGTTACTGAACATTTCTGTAGATGGTACAACACCTCTCCTTGTATCCCTCTCTCTTCTTTTCTAAGGCCCTCTTTTCTCTCGTCAAACTCTCCCTCGTAGTTCTCCTAGCTCCTAAAACCTCACGCCACTTTCATGGCGTCCTAGTTTTTAGTTCTGACAGTTATATAGGGGTTGGCGTGCTAGGGCGATAACCTCGTAACGTGGGTAGGTTCGGCAATGTGGCGACAGTGCCGGACGCGACTCGGGAAAGGGTTGGGCTGATAAATGAGGCCGAACGTGACGAGTCGAGGAGTTCGGGTGTACGCGCTAGCGTACGACTCAGTAAGGAATGGAAATTCCTTGCACGCAGAGTGGACTGGGTGGTTACCATTGAATGCAAAATGACAATAGTAGCTTACTGGAACTCCACCGCTGCCGCCTACTCCACTGCCTGCAGAACCCAGCCAGTGATTTCGTCACGGGGGTCCGCGGAAAATGTGGGACAAAATCCTGGGTGACCCGAAGCTCGAGTTGGAAAACCCGTGTATCGAGGAACATGAGAAGCGGTGAATACGCCCGAAGGGGGTTCCCTGTGCCATTCCGATGTTTGTGTGACTGCCTCCAATGTTGCTCCGTCGTGCTGTCGGCGCGAAAATGTCGCGGCTCGGCCCCATGACAGCACGCTGGCGGGCTTCCATACTCCATTTCAAGGTGGGCTCTGGTCGGGTGGCGGCGAATAAAGCATAACATTTTCATTTGCCGCCGAGTTGAATGTCGGCTGCATCCTTCCCTGTTGACTGGTCAGGTTGGTCTCTGACCGACAGACCCGCCCCGCCCATCATGTGGTCCCTCTTCTGGCTCATGGCATTTGTCGTGGACCAAGGAAGGAGGCTTTGTCCAGAGCCAGACACGTCGCACGACTCTCTGCGTACACACCTGTACATAAACCCTCGTACGCATCAGAAGGGAGCATAGGCTAGTCGTAACGTACCAAATACTAGTAAGACCTGAGATAACGCCTAGTTAACCCACTTTACGATCGAGCATCAACAATGGGATCACGCACAGGAATGACGCCATTGATACTCCTACTATGTGAGTCCCCTCCCTTCTCCCCCATCATTAACTGCCGCCCCCCATCGCGCTCAACCCAGCACTTACATTTCCATCCTCTAGCACACTAGCCATCTCGTACAGGCTGCAGGAGGCTCATCTCCGTCTCCACCGCTCCGATTCACCTTCCCCCTCCGCCAGGCATCGCAGCGGCTGTTGCGCCGGGCGCTTATGGCGGTCGCGACAAGTTCCCCGTGCAACTAGGTAAGCGCCGAGAATCACTCCGAGTCCCAAATTGCGTTCTCCTCCTATAAATTCATACACTTGTCGCCTTCCTAGTACTTCCCCACACTCTCCCCTCACGGCGCACCTTGCGCTTGGCGGCGCACCTTGCGCTTGGCGGCGCACCTTGCGCTTGGCAACGCACGTCGCGCTCCGCTACTACTCGCCGTTCCTTCTCAATGTCTCCCACCACTGCGCTTGTAGGCAGCGCACTTCTGCGACGCACTTCACTTCTACTCGTCTTCCATCACCACCACCGCCGCTGCTCTCTCCTTTCGCTCCCGCTTATAGCCACCCCTTTCACTCTTCTCTCTTCTCTCCCCCCTCCCACCCCCATCTCCCCTCTGCGGTCATGCCCTCCCTTGCAGGCAAGTCTAAGTTCGACATGAGCACGTGCCGCCGCGTGTACGGCATGAAGCCGGCAGTATCGGGGATAATCGGCACCACCATGGAGAGGTACGCGTCAGGTGCTATGATGGACGGGTGGGACTCGGGTGCCATGGACGGGTGGGGCTCAGGTGCCGACGAGTACGGCTTATGTGTAGAGGGAACCAGGAATATGGTCCGCAAGAGGCGATGCCGTAAGGGGACGTGCGTGCAGCACTCTGTGCCGCGTGCAAATTACTGTATTCAGCCCCTCAGCCACACAAATCCCCCTCCACACCCGCCTCGTGCGTCGTGCGTGTTACTACCTCTGACCACCTCGCCCGCGTTGACTTTCGACCCCGCATTTCCAACCCCATCCACAGTCTCGCGTGGACCCCCGTCGGCAGGTCGTGGGCCTACAAGGTCTCCTTCGCGTTCCTCGCAATCGGCCTTCCCTCCGCGCCGAGCAGCCAGGCGGTCGTGTCGGGCTTCCCCTGCGACCCGTTCACCCCGCCCACGACGATTCTCTCGCTGCCCGGCACGTGGCAACAGATGCCGTACAAGCGCGGCGTGGCGTGGCAGCTCACGGGCAACGTGGCGAGCAGCGCAATCGTGACGGCGTTTCAGAACCAGAAGAGTCAGGGGAAGAAGCGGTCCAAGGTGAAGATTTACGCCATGCTGAATGTGAATGGTACGGTGCTGTACGGTGAAATGGATGAGTAGATTAGATGCGAATGCACTGTGTACAAATGAGTAGATTTTCCTTAGCGGGCCATGCGGCAACCTGGCTAGTGGAGATTGACTATACCTAGGTTCTCTCTCCATCGCAGCTGCTAGCTGCTGCATCCTGCTCAGAATGTACGGCGGTTGGAACAACTCCCCCATTGGAGCAACCAACCCCCCATGTATATCGCCCAGCAGCTGGGCTCTCTGAAGCCCAGCATTTGGGTAGTATACAGCCGGGATCTATGAAGCAGCTGACGTACTTAAGCATTCCCAACCCCCCTCTTCCGCCTAAGCCTTACCGTACTTTGCTGATGTTACAATCCAGGTAACATTAAAGGTACAGGTTCCAGAACAGTTGACAAACCTATCAAAGAAGCTTAGGATAGGAACTAAACTTAGGACCCTAGCTTAGCCAGGAAGGAAGGAACGGCGCCATGGAATGGCGTGCGGAAAGTAGATCTAGGAGCGTGAGGAGAAGAGTTGACGAGAAAGAAGGGAGACGATTAGGAAGAGAGAGTACAAAGGGGGGTTTATACCCTCTACAGAAAGGTTCAATAACAACCTACGAAGCCTATATTACATTAAAACTTATATAATTTTAACAAAACCAACCAATTGCACTTACCACCAATCATGTTCTTTTTGTAGAAGAACCAGGGTGCACATGTATGTGGTTATTGTGATGGTTATCAAACCACTGAGAGCAAGAGAAGCGAATCCTACGACGGTTGGCGGGTGGAGGGAGCATGCTGTGGAAGTCGAGGCAGGCATCCTCCCCGTGGCATACACCTGTGAGAGCAGCGTGTCCTTGCGAGAGTAGATGTCAAACATTGCCTCATTGAATGAATGCTGCCTCAGTGCGCGCGGTGCGTCCACAGGCAAGGTCTTCAGGTGCAGCAGCACTCTTCTTGGCCCTCGCCCGATGGCCATCTTGACCAGGTCGGGCAGGGTGCCTTTCCCTTTATCGTACGCAACAGTCACGTCGATAACTGCCAGAGGGATGCAACAAAAGGCTAGTTCAGCGTCAAAGACACCACAGGAAAGTCCGAAGAGAATGGTGAAGGCTGGTGGAAAGCTCACGCTGGACATTATGATGACCGGATGGAGCCAAGGGGACATGCGAGTGAATAGGATTGGGCATCTGATGATAGCTGACAAGGAACGAATTTGGCAGGCAGGGCGGCATGATAAGCAGCGACTCGTGATCAGCAGAGACACATGGGAAGTGGCGAGGCAGGAAAGCTCTCTCTCTCTCTCTCTCTCTCTCTCTCTCTCTCTCTCTCTCTCTCTCTCTCTCTCTTTCTCTCTCTCTCTCTCTCTCTCTCTCTCTCACTCTCTCTCTCTCTCTCTCTCTCTCTCTCTCTCTCTCTCTCTCTCTCTCTCTCTCTCTTTCTACCTCTCTCTCTCTCACTCACTCAGTCTCTCTCTCTGCCCCTCTCTCTCTCTCTCTCTCTCTCTCTCTCTCTCTCTCTCTCTCTCTCTCTCTCTCTCTCTCTCTCTCTCACTCTCTCTCACTCTCTCCCTCTCACCAGCCTCAAACACGGCATGCAGCGAGTGCAGGCACAGGTAGGTCCCACGGGTGCGAGGCAGCAGCACGTGATTCAGCACCGGGAGACCCCTGGACCGGGCAAACTCCTGACACGCGTCTCGCTTGCGGTCCCTGCAGGACAAAGGGCAGGAAGCAGGCAGGCAGGCAGGGCTTGATGCTGATGCTGGCAGTGTCAGAGAATCACCGTGCCTGTCAGCACGCGTGGTGCGGGGAGTGAGGGACCTAAACACGTCCAAGGCAGGAAACCACTGACGTGAAGTCGGTGCCTTCCGGGAAAATGGCCAGCCAGAAGCCGCTCCCCTGCTTCTGGCTCTGCTTCTGCTGCTGCTCCTCGTGTCGTTCCATGCGCCATTCCTTGTGTCCTTCCTCGTGTTCCCCATGTCGTTCCTCGTGCCCCACGCACGCTCTCAGCTGCTGCAGCGTGGCGCCCATGGCGCCCTCGTCCGTGCGCCAGCAGCGGTCGATGAACACAAAGTGCATCATCTGCAGAGCCCACCCCACCAGTGGCACGTGCCCTATGCTGCGCTTCAGCACGAAGCGGAGGCCTCCCAGCGCTCCCTGCACGTCACACACAGTGCGAGTTAGCCAAGCCTGAATAGCCGGCCTTTACCAGGCTCTGGGAAAACGGGAGGAAAAGCAACCCTTTCTTATGTGCACAGTAATGCATTCTCACTGGAGAAAACCGCCTCGTAGGGAAAAGGGTACTGTAAGGGATAAGATGAGATGATTTCTTCGACGCAAGGATTGCCGTCTGACCTGGACGCGGGCGGCCAAGCAGCAGATGAAGAGCCAGTCGCACTCTGACAGGTGGTTGCACATCACGAACGCCCTGCGCGGCAAGGACTCCAGGTCCGTCACAGTGCTACTCCGACTCAGTGTGGGCTCGAGTGGCCTGTCGTGCTTGTGGTTGTGGTTGTGGTTATTGTTGTGGTTGTCGGCGCCTTGGAAGGGATGGCTGGCATGATCCAACGACAGCACGAACTCCGTTCCTGCAACCTTAATTAGCATCAGCATGAGCATGAGCATCATCAGCATGAGCATGAGCATCATCAGCATGAGCATGAGCATCATCAGCATGAGCATGAGCATCGTCGGGACATAAATGTGCATGCGAAGAGAAACAGAGAAGGTGAAGGGTGATTCAGTGCTGTTGAGATCTGAGGGCTTTCTAGAGTCGGATCGGACTAGATTCTCATTTTAGACGTACGCGCATCCTACCTTTTCCACGAAGAAAGCAAGGCCGTGCATCCACCACCCATACGCGGCTGAAGCGAGCGAGTAGCCCTGTCGACGGCAGTTGAGAAGAGAGAAAATCAGAACCAGCGGCCCGAAGACGAGGATATACGCGCACGCGGAGCACACGTGGCACAGCAGCAGGAGCAGGCAGCAGGCCTCTCGTAGACGAACCGGACACCGAAACCCCAGCTGACGCAGCAGGTGCAGCGAGGAGACAATCATGGCGGCGAGTAGCGGCGTCTCGCGTCAGCCACGACAGCCACTGTCACTGTCCCCTTCAGGGAAGCCACACAGCACGCCACAGAATTCGAACGAACATCCCCGACGGAACTTATGCCTCGCCTGGTACCTTCTACTGCCTGGTGATCCCCCCTCTTCCTCGACATGACACGGCTATCCCGGACCCTCCCAAGGATTTCTCCCGCCTTGCAGTTCATTGCGCTTGTGTTAGTGCTAGGGGCTGGTGACGCGAGGCGGGGCGACATGCACGAGGCAGCAGCAGAGGGCGGCGAAAGAAACGAGATGTGCTGGCTCCTCCTATGACAGAGTTTATACACGAAGAACCTCGTTATTCGATATAGACCTGGTAGTCGCTACGACTCATAATGCTTGGGTCCAGTTGCGGAACCGACTGTGACACGAGGAGCCTAGAACCATGTTCATTTCTAAAGCAACGAATACGGTATGTCTAATCCAATCCAAGCTAGCCAAGTACTTGTGCCACAAAAATAAAATGAAATAAATGACACACAATTGCTGCACATCTGGTTTCTTTCCTCCTCGAGTTGAATCAAACTAATACCACAAGTGGTCGATATGGTTTGGCATAGGTGAGCCTATCCAATGAGAAAGGATGGACTACTGCTATACAAGACAACTAGGACAGTAGTATGGCCGGAATTGCCTTCATCCCCATTGCGCACCTCAAACATCATACTCAAGAGAACTTGACAAATCAGCGTTGCCAGGCTACCAGTCACTGCAGAGCATGGGAGCAGCACCTTCAGCTGCTGGACTGGTTCAATACTAGACGCCCTCATGCAACACATGCATGTTCCCCAGATCCCCACTCCCAGAACCAAGCTATATTGGTATGGTACCTACACCCTGCAGTCCCACTCTCCACCCTTTGCTGCCAGCAGCCTCATCCCCTTACCACGCCTGCTCACAAGCACCGGTAACCCAAGCTGCATTGCCCTTGCCAGCCGCGCTTAACCAACTTGGCGCCCAACACCTCCTGCAAACTTTACAGCCTAATGCTAGAAGAACCATGAGTGGCGCGTGAGCGACTCCTAGGCTGTCTTCCTGCGCACTCCTGGCCGCTCCAGTGTAAGCCGGCTGAGCCAATACACCTGCAAAGGTGCACATGAGGGGCAGAAGACGGGAGGGGGGAAGGGGGGGGGAGAAGGGGCAGTAACGATGCAGCAGACGTGGGGGAGACGAGTTATGATCACTGGAGGGATGACAAGGGCTGGAGGAAATTGAGAAGCGAGGGGATAACATGTGGAGCGACGATGTCTGGGCTCAGCGTCAGCGTACATGCATGCATGCAGGCTGTCAGAGCTGCAACATCAATTGCCTCACTTAAATTGCCTTCTTTGGCAAGCTGCCACTATGTAGAGCAGAACGCAAAGGGCTCGTTTACATCGCCATGCACCATTCGCAGGGGGCATGTGCTCGTATTATCCCTCTCTCCATTTGTCATCTTCTCTTTATTGCCTTGGTTTTCTCCTCACTCTATTTCCCCGGTTTAGGGTCACCATAGTATCATACCATCCTAACGCCCACTCTTCAACCAGTCACTCATCTCCTCACACCTTTCCTCTCCTTCCCAATTCCCTTCCTCATCCCTCTCCAATCTTCTTCCACTTTCCCTTCGTTTTTCCATCTTCCATCTTCCCTTCTTCCCTCGTCCCTTCGTTCTTCCTTGTTCCCTCTTCCCTTCCTCCTTGTTCCCTTCTTAACTTCTTCCCTCTTCCCACTTTCCGTCCTTCTTCCCTCGTCACTTCCTTCATCCATCTTCCATTCCCCTCCTCCTGCACTCACTGCGTCTCTACACCTCCTGCCTTCTCTGCACTTACTGGACACATGCCATACACTATCACACTGCGCACTATCACACTGCGCACTATCACACTGCGCCCTATCACACTGCGCCCTATCACACTGCGCCCTATCACACTGCGCCCTATCACACTGCGCCCTATCACACTGCGCCCTATCACACTGCGCCCTATCACACTGCGCACTATCACACTGCGCCCTATCACACTGCGCACTATCACACAAAACACCACCGGACCGCACAGCCCGTGACTTGGGAGGAATTTCTACCAAAGCCATGATGGGAGTGAACGGATGGATGAGGCGGCGGGGGGAGGGAGGTGGTTAAGGACGGACGAGTAGAAGTTAAGGGGTGAGGGCGGTGGAACGACCTAAAAAAGCGGAAGAAAGAGAGGAGGGGGGTTCAGAAGAGGGGGAGAGAAGAAAAAGATGCAGGTAAACGCTTGGCATGATCGGTATGCGCCTTAACGTGTGACAGGGGGGAGGGAGAGGAGATGAGGGGGTGCGAAGGGAGGGAGCTGAGGGAATGGGAAGGGAAGGAGGTGAGGAGGAAGGCAAGGAGGAGGGGATACGACGGGGGTAAAGGAGATGGGAATGAGGAAGAACGTGGCGTGATGATGGGCCAACACGTGGAGGATGGAGAGATTAGGGAGCCGTTAGTGGGACGTTAGGGAGGGTGAAGGCGGGGGTGCGGAGGCTGGTGATATTTGTGTGCGAAATCACTAGAGCGTGAGGGCGGGCGGGAGGAGGGCGGGCGGGAGGAGGGCGGGCGGGCGGGAGGTGCAGGCGCGGTGGGGCGGGGGGCGTGGACGTACGAGGGCGAATAGGTGCGTGACGACGAGCAGCGCGAGCAGCGATCCCAGCCATGGCGGCAGCCCGGACGCCGCGGGGTCGTCCACTTGCCGCATCGCCGCGCTTTTTCGCCACGCCTCACACTGCACACGCCCACGCGCCCACGCGCCCACGCGCCCACGCGCCCGTCCGCCCGTCCACCCGCCCGGCCGCACGCACACGAGCACCCACTTTGCGCACCCTCAGCGGGGCCTACGTGCCCCCACCCCCCCCCGGCCACACCCCCTACTGCTGCCCCGCGCAACCGACACTCTCCGCCGCTCTCTCCACTCCGACCCCCCCGCCGCTTAGCGCTGCTCCGCGCCCGTAGCGGGAAGTGACCCTCCGCCCTTGGCCTCTGTCCTGTCCGCCTCACGCGTACCGCTGCCCCTTGGGAAGAAAAATGCTCAGACCCTCTTCCCCTACTTAGCGCGAGCTCGAATCCGCTCCCCTTCCCGCCCCCCGAGTTCCCTTTCCTGAATCCGCGGCCGGGCCAGGCGGCAAAAACTAGGAACGGATCGGAGATGCTGCTAATACGCACTGGGGTGCGAGATGGGACGGCAGAGAATGGTGCGAGTTAGCGCGAGATGCGTTGGTGGTGGAGTGCCGAGTCAAGACAGTGAGAAAAAAAATACGCGACGACTATTCAGACTAGACCTACACAGGCTCGAGACCTCGTTCCCGCAGCGCCAGCAATTGTAATCGCTGCTGCCGCCGACGCGACATCTGCCAAGCTAGGCGCTTCCCCTGATCTAAAGGGACACGTGGCATCACGCGAGAGGCGCGATCCGCTTGGCCCCAATCTCTTAGGAGCGCTATCTCGACCCTGCCGTACCGCAACGTGGAGAGCCTCTATTAGACAGGTCGAGTGGGATCTAGCGGCCAGGCAGCATGGTTACGCTGGATGGCCGTTTGGCATGGGTGGTGGAGGGGCGATCGCAGGTTGGTGTGTGATGGAGAGCGACGGTTAGCGAGGAGCGAGTGTGAGGATGTGAAGGGTTGGGTGGAGTGGGAATGATGGCAAGGCGAGCGGAGGTGGTGGAATGGGGAGCTAAGGGCGTGGAACATACAGTTCCAAACAGCCGTCGTCCGAACTTCCACCACACTGTACCACGCAGTTATCTCAATTTTATACGTCGGAACCGTTCGGAACTGTATGTTCCACGCCCTAAGTTTATGGTTGTAAGTAAATGGTATTTCCTTATCACGGGTTTTAGTTAGTAAGGCGTACACTGCTATAATGGGGTTGCCGCACACCTCTGCCACGAAATTCAAATCGCGGCACCCAAATATGGTCTCCTGACGGTTCGAATGCATTTTGCCTGTCTTGTTGTTTCATGCCTAGATTTGGGTACTTAGTGTCAACTTATACATATGTTGTATGTAGAAGTTATAGGCTAGCCTAGGTGTGTGCTTCTAGTGAGTACAACCCCAACTGGTATATGTTATAGGTTTCTCACACATGTCAATCATTCTTGCATTCTAACATGGTATCACGAGAAGGTTAGGTCCACCCACCCGCTTCCGCCCGCGCCCTAGCCTCAAGCCCCCTAGCTAGCCCTAGAGCCCGCCCGGCCCTTAGCGCGCCCGCCCGGCCCGTCGCGCCTGCCTGGCCCATCGCCCCCGCCTGGCCCGTCGCGCCTGCCTGGCCCCGTCGCGCCCGCCTGGCCCCGTCGCGCCCGCCTAGCCCCGTCGCACCACCCTGGCCCGTCGCGCCCGCCTGGCCCCATCGCGCCCGCCTGGCCCCATCGCGTCCGCCAGGCCCGTCGCGCCCGCCTGGCCCCGTCGCGCCCGCCTGGCCCCGTCGCGCCCGCCTGGCCCGTCGCGCCCGCCTGGCCATGTCGCGCCCGCCTGGCCCGTCGCGCCTGCCTGGCATCGTCGCGCTCGCCAGGCCCCGTCGCGCCCGCCTGGAACTGTCGCGCCCACCTTGCCCCGTCGCGTTCACCTGGCCCCGTCGCGCCCGCTTGGCCCCGTCGCGCCCGCCTGGCGCCGTCACGCCCGACTTGCCCCCTCGCGCCCGCCTGGCCCGTCGCGCCCGCCTGGCCCCATCATGTTCGCCTGGCCCCGTCGCGCCCGCCTGGCCCGTCGCGCCCGCCTGGCCCCGTCGCGCCCGCCTGGCACGTCGGGCCAACTTACTCGTGCTCTCTCTCTCTCTCTCTCTCTCTCTCTCTCTCTCTCTCTCTCTCTCTCTCTCTCTCTCTCTCTCTCTCTCTCTCTCTCTCTCTCTCTCTCTCTCTCTCTTTAACTCTCTCTCTCTCTCTCTCTCTCTCTCTCTCTCTCTCTCTCTCTCTCTCTCTCTCTCTCTCTCCCTCTACCTCGCTTGCCGTCTCTGTCTCTCTACTCCTCCAGCAAGCGCCTCAGCCACACCACTTCCTTGGCCCCATGGTGTAAGGCCATGTACTCAGTCTCACATGAGGACAATCCCACCTCATTCTGCTTCTTGCTGCGCCAGCTCACAGCACCACCTCCTATCAATCACACATAACCCCCAATGCTGGTGCCATCCGCTTTCACTGAGTTGAAGCTAGCGTCAGTATAGCAACTCAAGAGCATCTCTCCACTCTTCACATCTGTAGCACCTCTTTGCAACCGCTGCCTCACTCCACTGTACTCCAATCCCACTGATGCCGTAGCGCTCACATAGCGGACCAACCTCTTGGCCGCTTCCAACTGCTCATGACTAGGGCGTGAGACCACACTAGCCAACCGTGATGTAGCAAATGCAATGTCAGGCCGTGTATGATTTGCAGCATAATTCAGCGACCCAACCATCGAATGAAACAGCTTCCTGTCACTATCACCCACTACCTCCTCATCAGCGCATGGCTCCACAGTAAACCCCGAAGGTAGTGGTGTTGCTGGCTTTCCCCCATCTTGCAGCCCATACTTCTCAGCCAGCCCCTCACAGTACTTCCTCTGGTGCAACCTCAGTACACCTTTTTCCACATCTCTCTCCACGTGCATCCCCAAGTAGTACTTCACCTCACCCATCTTGGAGCACTTGAACTGCATCTCCAGCATCTGCTCTGCGCTGTCCAGCAAAGCAGTTGATGCAGAAAAGAGAAGGATATCATCCACGTACATCAAGAGCATGAGGATTTCATCCTTCTCCTGCAGCAGGAACAGGCTGGGGTCACACTCACTCTTCTTGAAACCCCCAGCCAACAGCGCCTCCTCCAACTTGTGATACCATGCACGAGGCGCCTGCTTAAGGCCATAGATGGCCTTCTTCAGCCTGCAGACCCTACCGCTCCCATCATCCAGCCCCTCTGGCTGCTTCATGTACACCTCCTCCAGAATGACCCCATTCAGAAAGGCAGTCACAATGTCCATCTGCCGTATCTTCCATCCCAGGAGTGCAGCTATCGCCAACAGCACCCTCAGTGTTGTTCCTTTCCCCACAGGAGCAAACACCTCATCATAGTCCTTCCCCTTTGTCTGCTGAAACCCCCGTGCCACAAGCCTAGACTTGTAGCAGGTCAGCTCCCCTTCAAGTCCATACTTGTGCCTGTAGATCATCTTGGAGGTGATTGCCTTCTTCCCAGGAGGCAAGTCACACAGGTCCCATGTCTCGTTCTCAATCAGGGACTCGAACTCCTCATCCTCACTCGCCTTCCACTTCTCCCCATTTGGTCCATTCAAGGCCTCCTCTCGAGTCTTGGGCTCAGGGATTGGTGCCCAGTAGCAGTGAGCGATCTCATCTTCCTCAATCTGCTCAACCACACTCCCAGCCTGCACCACATTCGGCTTGCCTCTTCCCCCATAGGTCAGCCTCACAGGAGGGCGCACATCCCTCCTAGGTCGCTCAGGCGGGTGTGGAACTCGAGGTGGAGACTCATGTTGCTGCTGCTGCTGCTGCTCCACTTCAGCTGCTCCCCCTTCCTCAGTCACCCCAGACATCTCCTCCTCAGACACTGCAACCTCCACCTGTCTTGAAGGCCGCTGCACCTCATCTGCCTCCACAATGAGCAGTGTAGATGGAAGCTTCTGTTGCTGCTGCTTCCATTCCTTGTAGTACAGGGACTCAAGAAACTTCACATCCCTAGACACTGTCAGCTTCTGGGTGGTCAAGTCCCATAGCAGCCACCCCTTGTGATCCTTTGCAATCCCCAAGTGCACACCCCATCTTCCAGAAGCCTCCGACTTCCCCCTTTTCTCCTTAGGCACATGAAACACCACCATGCACCCAAATGCCCTCAGCATGTTCACAGCTGGAGCACTCCCATACCACTTGGTATATGGGATCCACTCCTTCTCCCCAACTGTAGCCAGCACCCTATTCTTCACAAGGGCGACCTGCCTCAGTGCAGACACCCAAAACGGATCAGGCAGCCCTGCACGTCCAAGGAGAGTGCGTGCCCCCTCCTGCAGGGTCCTGTTGAACCTCTCAGCCACGCCATTCTGCTGCGGGTTGTAGGGCACTGTCAGTTGATGTTGGATCCCCTTCCTTTTCAACTCCCCCTCAAAATCAGCTCCAATGAACTCCCCACCATTGTCACTGCGGATCACCTTCACCTTGTGTCCGCATTCCCTCTGAGCTCTAGGCATCCACTCCTTAAGGACAGCCACTGCCACCTCTCCCTTGCTCTTCAAAGGGTAAACCCACACTGCCCGAGTGTGGTCATCCACAATTGTCAAGAAATAGCGGCTGCCTGAGAGGGAAGGGGCTCTTGTGGGCCCCACCACATCCATGTGCACAAGTGCAAGTGGGGTCTTGGCTGGTCTTGTAGTGCTGTTGAAGGAGAACTTGGAGAACTTGGTCTCCAAGCATGTAGGGCAGCTCCCAATCTCCTTCACTCCCCCTTTCACCTCTAAGCCCTTCAGGCTCCCATCCTTCACCAACTTCTGCAGCATAGGGAAGTTCACATGACACAGCCTCTCATGCCATGTCTCCCAATCGGCCTCTCCACTCCTTGATGAAGCCTTAGCCCATGCCGCACTCGCATCCACACCAGCAAGCACCTCACCATGTGTCTGCTGCTGATACGCTTTCTTGACTGCTTCCAAGGTCCCATCAGTTGGTGCAGTTGCATCTCCTCCTGCTGTTGCCTTTGCCGCTGCTGCCGTTGCTGTTGTTGGAGTCTTCCCATTCCAAGGGATGATGGGCAGCTGCCATAGGTCCTTGATGCAGCAGGTCTCCTCTTCCAGACTCCACAGCACCTTCTTCCCAAGCTTAGCACGGCAGTTGGTTGGTCCAAAGGTCACTTCGGCCTTACTCTTCTGCAGTCGTCGCACAGAGAGAAGGTTAGCAGACAAGCCTTTAACTAGCAGAACATTCCCAAGCCCCACAAGCTCCCCATTAGCTCCCTTAACCTTGGCATTTCCAACACCAATCACAGGGAGCAAAGCACCTGACGCTGCTGCCACATACTTAATCTTCCCAGGGGGTTTTACCTCATCAAGCAAATTTGCCCGTGGGGTCATGTGACTGGTGCAACCCGAATCAATCACCCAGTGCGTGAGAGGGTGCATCACAACCTTTCCCACAAATCCCACATCACCCTCATGCCTATGCACATCCTCAACCATGAGAAACATCCCAGGATAGGCATTACCCTGTCCATCTGAGCCTTGTGCACCTGAGCCTTGCACAGCGCCACCTTGTGCGCGTTCACCACTTGGCAGCTTCATGCCTGGAGGTGCCCATCCTTCCGGCCTGCTGAAGCACTTGAACCAAGGATGCCCGACCTTCTTGCAGTACCAGCAGGTGCCCTCCATTCTGGTACTCCCCTGCCACCGGAGCTCCCATGCCCCTCATTATAGTCACCTCGGCCTCTACCTCTGCCAAAGCTCCTCCCACGGCCTCGGCCTCTCCAACCCCCTTTTCCTCTGCCGCGCCCTGCAGCTCCATACCCCTCAGCAGTCTTAGTGGAAGCACCACCTTCCACATGGCGTCTGCGAAAGTCCTCCCGCAGAATCTGCTGCCTTAGCCACTCAGGTGTCCATTGATCTTGCTGAGAGTTGGGGTGGGA